>CAUYQU010022454.1:0-126449 GCA_963574635.1 Cheracebus regulus
TATTTTTTAATTGCATGTTAAGTTTTGGAGTACATGTGAAAAACATGCAATACTGCTGCATAGGTACACACATGGCAGTATGATTTGCTGCCTTCCTCCCCATCATCTATATCTGGCATTTCTCCCCATGCTATCTCTCCCAGTTTTATAAGAGGCTTTTCCCTTTTTCATTTGGCACTTTTAATTGCTGCTGCCATGTGAAGATGGACATGTTTGCTTCCCCTTCCACTATGACTGTAAGTTTCCTGAGGACTTCCTGGCCATGCAGAACTGTTAGTCAATTAAACCTCTTTCCTTTATACATTACCCAGTCTCCAGGATGTACTTATCAGTAGCATGAGAAGGGCCTAATACAGATACTTTCCCTATTCTTCATGAAGCTACTTCTTTAAGTAGGATCTCCTGATTTTTTATTGAAAAATTTTCTTTCCTTTTGGGAACCTGTGGTGTTTATTTTAATTGATTTGTGGCATTTGACTTGCCTTTTTCTGCACTCTACTTATTTGTGTACATGTTTTACCTTGACATTAGTATGTGACTTCTCCATGGAAAAGGCTCTATCATGCTACCATGAAATCGATATGTAACTTATTTTTGGTGAATACATTATTCTGCAACGCAGTGGACAAATAAAGTTTACCCAATTTTTCTCTTCTCTTTTGATCTCTATTGTTTTTTTTCCCAGTGATGAACAGACTAGGATCTAGGATCTTTTTATCCCATTTTAGGATTGATTCTTAGAATTTAGGATTGAGGTATAATCATGTTATAGCATTCACTGCTCTGGAGTCCTATACAAATTGATAAAGCCATCTCTAGTTAAAGGGTCATGGGAAATATCATTTTTTAAAATTATGACAGAACTTTCATTGTCAACTTCTGTTTTCAAAATGTTGTCAATGAACTGTCATTGTCCAAAGAATAAAGGCCAAATTTGTAACTGTATATTTAATAACTCAGAGGTTAAAAACTTACCTGCTCAAATCTTATTTCTCATTCCTCTTTTAAAGAAATCATCTGATCTACTTAAACCAATTCTACTGCTATTAAAACATGGTATAATAGTTAAAATGGCTCTTTAGTATGATTTAATATAATTGCTTTATTTTACAGATAGAAAAACTGACTAAAGAATGAATATTATTCATCAGTGTCCATGGATATATTTCTTCAACATATTTATGGTCATGGATTCCTGTCTGGAAGTACATTCCTCAGATAATATATGTTATATATATTCTCCAAGAAGCAACTCACATCTCCCTTTTCCATAACGTTCCATGAAGCTGTGAACTTTTTCTGCTTCTTGCAGTGCTCTATCTCTGTGCCCAATTTTTACACCACTTATTATTATAAGTTATCTTCCACATATATCACTATTTACCAACCAGATTAAGGTTCTTAAAAATGGAGCCTGAAGCATATGTTTGTTTCTTTTTTAAATCCCTTTGCACATTATATAACTCCCCACTTTCTCCCACTTCTGTGGAAGGATTCATTTCACTATTTAAGCTTTTTGGTTGGCAGCAATTTCCTAATGTCCAACAAAAGTATCACGAATTTTTAAGTTTATCAAATTGTTCCATTTGCATAGTATTAGCCCATTTCCAAGAAAAGCTTAGTACACATGTCCTTTGTTTCAAGTATTTCAGGCAAGATACTGATTTCAGTTATACTTTCCTTCTTTGGATAAAATCCATGGCCAGAAATAAAATGTTCACATTTCCATCAGATCTGGGATTCCTAGGATCTTTGCAAGTACTTCTAGTATGTACATAAAGAATTATTTTTATGGAAGTCTGAGAGAAGGAATCCCAACAAAAAAAGATGACTAATAAGAGATAGAAAAGTAGAAGAAATTTAATTCTGTTTTTAAAAATCTGTCATATTTAGACATGCATAATACATAAGAGACCTCTAGACAGCAATTGTTAGAGTCATACAAGCAAACCTTAAATTTGGGTAAAAGTTTTAAGTTTATCTGTTTTTTTTTTTAATGTTTATATGCTATGAATACTTGTTTGAATCCGGCACAATGAAATATCTTCTGTAATTTGAGCTCCAAAGTCATCACCAACAGCCTAAATAGTATTATGGGTTTTATTTCACATAATAAATGCCTGTAAGTATTTTCAGCAACACCTCATATTGCTGAAGACTTGGTTTCTTTTTATTTTAACTTTTAGATGTTACTTAGCTATTCTTTTCTAGTTACTTACTTAAGTATGTAATAAATATGGGTCAATTGTAAAATATCACTGTAATACATAATATTTTCCACACTATCTGAACTTTGAAAACATGATATAGATATTTGAAAACATGATATTCTTAAGAATTACCACAGCTCCTTGAAATGACAAGAAATGCATTTTTAAAACCACGTAGGTGGTTTTAAATTAACAATAGGCAATACAAACCACTCTGGTGACTGAACAACATGAATTTAAAAAAAAAGACAGATTGATGAACAGATTTTATTAGGAGAAAAATTAAAATAAGCATAATCTTTGAGTGGCTGTGATTCTGCCCCGAGAATTGTAGAAAGTCAGCTCATTTCCCTGAAGCCATATACCTTTGGACTTCATATGTTCATTTTTGTTGAAATACTGGACATAATAAGCCCATTAATCTTCTCTGGAATGCATATATCTAAAAAGACTAATCACACCAAATGTCTAGGATGAGTTTGCTGCCAAATTGCGCTACCTCTATATCCAAAACAAATGGGTTATTTCAAGTGCAGTATTAAAACAGTATAAACAGATCATTTCACTTTAAGGAGTCATTGTTTCACATATAACTGAGTTCAGATTACTACAAAGGAAGCCATCTGGCATTAAGTGTGGGTTTAGAAATAACATATTGGTATGGTTTGGCTCTGTGTGCCCACCCCAATCTCATCTCGAATTGTAATCTCCACGTGTTGAGAGAGGGATCTGGTAGGAGATGACTGGATCATAGGGGCAGTTTCCCCATGCTGTTCTCATGACAGTGAGTTCTCAGGAGAGCTAACGGTTTTAAAGTGTGCCACTTCCTCACTTTCTCCTGCCGCCTTGTGAAGACATATGTGTCTTGCTTCCCCTTTGCCTTCCGCCATGATTTTAAGTTTCCAAAGACCTCCCCAGCCATGCAGAACTGTGAGTCAATTAAACCTCTTTTCTTTATAAATTACTCAGACTCAGGTAGTATATTTATAGCAGTGTGAGGATGGACTAATACACATATCATAAGAGAAAAAATATTCTTTGTAAATGCAGCTTCTCTGTTAAGCATACCTTAACAAAATCCTCATTCAAGGCAATAGTGTAAGACACTTCTCAATTTAGACTTGAGAAATGCAACTTCATAGTTTCAATTCTTCCTGTACCAACTCTTGTTGCCAAAGTAACTTGTATTCAGCTAACTCGATCTTTAAATGCATAATCCTTCTTTCCACTCTTTGTTAAACAAGGTGCTGTGACAATGCATCTTCTCTCCTATTCAGCACTTCTCTCCAGGCCTTTTCTTAAGTGACAAGTGACTTGAAGTCTGCTTAATATTTCTCTCCAGTTTATTTCCTCCTACCGACCTATCTGTACTCTCTCATAGGACTGGGTTGTTCAGATTTGCATTTGATTCTCCACAAAGGCATCTCTCACACATACCTGACTACACTGCCTAAAAATTTAGGTTAAGTAGGCTTCTAGCCTTAAGAGATTAGAATGTATTACACATTGAAAATAAAAGCATACTTAAGTTACATTCTATTAATAATGATTGGACTTCTACTGTTCTTGAAAATGGATTTCAAGGTATAAATTGTATTCTAAGCATTTTCTAGTCCATGAGATGTTTCAATCTAGTCTGACAGTGATTATTTCCATGATGAGGGGAATGTGCTTAGGTGCTCTGACAACTTCTGGAATACACGTTAACTTTTTTTTTCTGACACAGGTGTAAGCCCAAGTGGGATATTTAATTATATATATGTTTTCTCAAATGGAAGTAAATATATTATTTCTGAAAACTACATGACAGAAAAGCAGTGGATTCTACAGCAATCCCATTGTGGCATCAGTTTGGATATGAATTCACTAAGCTACTAATTCCTTAAGAATATGGATTGCCTTATTTATGTTTGTGTCCCAAGGCCCAAGCATGGGATAGGTGCTTAATAAATATTTACAGATGACCAGACATAAGTGTAGCTCAGTCCCCACAGGCAAACCCCTATGCATTCAGTCATCTTCTGGCTGCAGATGAGTAATAGCTTTGGAAAATATAAGTGAGGAACAACATTTAAGATATAAGGGGATTCTTTTACCCTGAAGTTAATACTAATTGCATCAACAGAGTATTAGAAGATACAAATGGTAAGCAATTTTGCTATCATTGGCAATGACAATATTTTAATAATCTTAGAGAAATAAAAGTTTAGAATTTTTAAATTTGTTTTCCACACCCTGATGGTACATTTATTGTGAGCATAATTTGCTGAGAAATTCTTCCTCGTATCTAAAAATTCTGCTGTATATGCTGTGGGATAAAAAGCATTTAGAGTCCTTCATATATGCTAGGAAACGATTTTAGATCTGTCCACACAATCTTCTTTAGTCAGACAAATAATCCCATTACCCTTCCTCAGTTCTAGCTCTTTCTGTAATCAGAGTTGTTTCTCTCTAAATCCAGACTAAGCTTTCCATCTCTCTCTTTAATTGTGGAGCCTAGGATCAAATTCAGAGCACAATTTTGTGATGCTCAAACCAGTGATAATCATAGAATTATCTAAGGGTCCTAATTCTACATATTTACTTAAATTATTGCTACGCTTTTGTTAATACAGTGGCTGGAAATGATTTATGTGCTGTCAGTCGTCTTTGATAGATACTGACAACTCTCCAACAATTAAGTTTGCATGTGTGTGTGTGAGCATACATATACACACATATTTATATAAGTGTTTCTATACATTCTCATATGACATAATTTTATATATTCTCAAATGAGAATTAAGATCCTATATAGTTGGTCCTTCATATCTGTGGTTTCTGCAGTCAAGGATTCAACCAACTGCAGATAAAAAAAAAAAAAGCAAAACAACTACAAAAAATAAAATATAGAAATGCAGTTTAACAACTATTTACACAGCATTTACACTGCATTATTATAAGTAATCTAGAGATGATTTAAAATATATGGGAGGATTTATGTAGGTTATATGCAAATATTACAACATTATTTACCAGGAATTTGAGCATTCACAGATTATGGTATCTGCAGCAGCTCCTAAAACCTATCCCCATAAATGCTGAGTGACCACTCTTCTTCTGCATAAAATATATAATCACATAGAATACTTAAAGTGTCCTGTGCACAAATAGACTGACACAAATATATATCCATACATATACAATTGATAAACATCATTTCTTGTTCAATTTTCAGATTAAGCTGTGAAGTAAATGATACCATGTTAAGGAAAACAAGATGTAAATGTTAAATCATATATGTTGTATGATGCCACAAATACACAAAATAAATTACTCAGTTCCTAACAATACATACTGACAGAAATTTGAGAGCTATTATTTTTTTCTCAGTCAAATATTTTCTAGCATTACCAGTTGGTATTTGAGAGAAAATGATGTGGCTATTCTAAAAGCATAGAAAAAAAATATTTCTGTCATGTGTAAGAACTATTTCTATGTATTTTTAACTGCATTGGAAAAGTAAACAAAAATACAATACAAAATTTGTTTTTCAAGTTTCTTATTAGATATTTTATGAGGGAATGGTAGATACAACACATAACTAAATTTCCCTCTCTTAATTCCTAATGAAATAAATAGTAAGTCCTAGTACATACATTGACATGTAAAAATCACCCACGGCAAAGAATGAAAGGAAAGCATAGCAATAGCAAAGAACAACAACAAAAAAATCAAAACAAGTGTTTTTGGAGTAGATCAGAAAAAGGAGCATTTGCTTTCTTATCTTCCCTTAAACCCCAGAAACTATCCTAAACTGGTTAGAGGAAAGCCTAATTATTCTCACTAACACCTCTAAACATCAATCAATGCAAAATTATGAATAACCTTAAGTTTTCATCTTGTTTTTTTGAGATGGAGTCTTGCTCTGTAGCCCAGGCTGGAGTGCAGTGATGCCATCTTGGCTCACTACAATGGTCACCTCCTGGGTGTAAGCAATTCTCCTGCCTCAGCCTCTCAATTAGCTGGGATTACAGGTGCACGCCACCACGCTCTGCTAATTTTTGTATTTTCAGTAGATAGGGGGTTTTGTCATGTTGGTCATGATGATCTCGAACTTCTGACCTTAAGTGATTTGAAGTTTAGAAGTGAACTTCTGACCTCAAGGCCACCTTGGCCTCCCAAAGTGCTGGGATTAGGAGTGAGCCATCATGCCCAGCCTTTCCCTTTTTGATTGAGAAGAAGTTGCAATTACTGTTGAAGAGACACACAGGAGATGGAGGTGACTTTGAGTAAGGTAAGGCTTGTGGACAACCAATGAATTGAAGAGTTAATTGGAAACCTGAGAACAGCCCCTTCTCCCACAAACAAGAGTAGGAGACAGCACTAGCCAGCAAAGCTAGGTTTCCTAAAAGAGTCTGAATGCTGCTTCAACTGAACTCATTCCCCTACCATGCCTGCTGGTTATTTAAAAATGCATAAAATATGAAACATCCAGCCCTCAAAGTGGAGCTTAAGGGATTCCAAGAAGGATGGCAAACAAGTCTAGAAGTAACCTATACTATGTCAGAGCAAGTAGAATGTCTTGACAGTGCCACTCCCACATGTTCAAGATAAAAGACAGGCATAGTAAATGTGGAAACATAATACAGCCAACAATAATGCAAAAGAGTGAGAGAAAAAGAAGTGTGGGGATGGAGGAAGAAAAGAGAGAGATTTAATGTAAGAAATAAAGCACTTAATCCAGAAGAAAATACAAGGTAGAGACGGAAAGAAACTTTCCAAGGTGCTTCATACAATGGATTAATTTAAAGTGAAGATAAACTCCATAAAGCTAGAGATCAAAGACTAGGGGATAAAACAACAGAACTAAATGAAAGGGGAGTTAGTGGACCTTAGGTCCTTGATACATTAATCAGGAACCAAAACAACAGCATTAGATAACTAATACATAAATTAGAAAGTACAAGTATCATAATAGATGCCACCAAAAATCAAATTATCAACATATATCAGACTCGTTATCATCAAAATGAATGTAAATGAATAAGCTGAAGGAATTAATTAGCACAGTTTGTACCAAAAAAAAAAGGAGTGCAAAGAAAGATGAGGCAATATTGAAATAACTGGCCTTCCTGATGCCATGAGCACACAAATGGGACAGAAGATATATTCAAAGTTATATAATAGGATATTTTTCCGGGAAAATACATTTAAATTTTCAATTTGAAAGACTGTGTTTCTGGGAAGCTGAGTACATAAATTAAATATATATCTGTCTTTTGATATTTAAGACATAAAATGAGGAGTAAAGATATTTAAGATATAAGACGAAGAGTAAACAATTATTTGGACATCCAGAGAGCAAAAGCAAAATCAAAACATATCTATAAAAGGTGAAAGGGAATCAGATTTCCATATGATAATATCCATTATCAGAAGACAATGGAGCACTGTTACCCGAGAATATTACACAGGATCTTTTATACAGAAATCTAGTTTGTCAATTATGCAAAGTGCTCAGGAAATATAGCACTTTTTAGAATAAATCTAACAATGAAATTCATGCAATTAAGAGTATCAGCAAACCAAAAAGTTAGGCATTGTAGTAAAATAATTGGTGGCATGTTTTGAATATGGTTATATATACGAATAAAAGTAAACACAATGGAAACCATGGTTACTGAAAAGAATTCCATTGTTATGAACCTGAACAGGGTGAAACAAATACTTTAGCTACCAAAGATCCAGAGGTGGGAAAAATTAGAAGAGGCATCCAAAGGTAAATCTCTACTATGAGATGTCCTAATCATTCTTATCTTTTTAAGCAGGGGCTTCATCCATTATGCCCTTGAATAAAAACATACTTTTTTTTTTTTTTTAGAGACAATCTCTCTCTCTCTCTGTTACTCAGGCTGGAATGCAATGGCATAATCATGGCTCACTGCAGCCTCGACCTCCCAGGCTGAAGTGATCCTCTCATGTCACTCTTCTGAGTAGCTGAGACTACAGGCTCATGCCACCATGCTTGGCTAATTTTATTTTGCTGTAGAGACAGGGTCTCATTATGTTGCCCAATCTGGTCATGAACTTCTGGGCTCAAGCAATCCTCGTGCATCAGCCTCCCACAGTGCTGAAATTACAGGCAGAAGCCACTACACCTGGCCTGAAAGTTTTTGTGTTTTTGGAAAACTGTCTCTGGAACTAAATATGTCAATGTGAAAATGTTCAGTGGTTGTGGAAGTAGAGATATATCTTTTATTCTTTTTGCATTTAAACAATTTCTAAGCCATTCCTATTCAACATAGTACTGGATGTCCTGGCCAGGGCAATCAGGTTGAAGTATAAAATAAAAGGTATCCAAATAGGAAGAGAGGAATTCAAGCTATCCCTATTTACAGATTACATTATTCTATATTTAGAAAGTCCCAGTCTCTGTCCAAAAGCTCCTTGTTCTGATAAAAAAACTTCAGCAAAGTTTCAAGATACAAAATCAATGTACAAAAACCAGTAGCATTTCTATATACCAACAGCATCCAGGGTGAGAGCCAAATCAGGAACAAAGTCCCATTCACAATTGCCACAAAAAGAATAAAATATCTAGGAATACAGCTAACCAGGAAGGTGAACAGTCTTCAACAAGAATTACAAAACACTGCTCAAAGAAATCAGACATAACACAAAAATGGAAAACATTCCTTGAACATGGATAAGAAGAATCAATATCATTAAAACAGCCGTATTGCCTGTGATGGTTAAGTATTAACTTCAGTGGATTAAAGAATGCAAAATATTGTTTCCGGGTGTATCTAGGTGTTTCTGGCTGTTAGCAGAAGAAATTAACATTTGAGTCAGTGTACTGGGAGAGGAAGACCCACCCACAATGTGTTTGGGCACCATCTACTCTGCCGCCATAAAGACACAGGCACTTGTATGTTCACTGCAGCACTATTCACAATAGTGAAGACATAGAATCAACCTAAATGCTCATCAACAGTAGGCTGGATACAGAAAATATGGTATATATACACACCATGGAATACTATGCAGTCATAAAATAATGAGATCATGTCATTTACAGCAACGTGGATGGAGCTGGAGGCCATCATCCTTAGCAAACTAACGCAGAAACGGAAAACCAAAAACCACATGTTCTCACTTACAAGTGGGAGCTAAACAACAAGAACCCATGAACAGAAAGAAGGGAACCATAGACACTGGGGCCTTTTTCTGAGTGGAGGGTGGGAGGAGGGAGAAGATCAGAAAAAAGCAACTACTGGGTACTGTCCTTTTAACCTGCTGATCAAATAATCTATAAAACAAACCCCCATGATGCAGTTTTCCCATAAAACAAACCTGTACATGTACCCCAGAATTGAAAATAAACAAAAATAAACTCAGTATTCTCAAAATACAGCTCAAAACAAAAATGCTATGCAAACAAAGATTTTTAAAATATGCCTTTAATAGTGTGTGGAAATGGCCTTTTCCTAATAATGGGTAAGCTAAGAGTGGCCTATTATAACATTAAAAACAATTTTAAATATATAAACTAGATACACACAGGCGCACACACGCGTGCGCACACACACATATACACACATACATAATTTGAAGGAAAAAGTAAAAGAAAAGAGATATCCATTCATGTATTCAATTAAGTATTAGTCTCATGATCATTTTTCACAGGAGAAAAATAGTGTACAGAGGTTAAGTACATTGCCCAAGGTCACAAAGACTTTCGTGGTAAGCAGACTCCAGGTGCCTGTTACCTGGACTATGCCTCAGAGAGGTAAAGATTATCTCTCTGCTCTAATTAAAGCAATAGGTTCCTATCTCTATAGGCTTTTGATGAGTTGAAGAAAGCAATATGCCTAAGTAAAATCTTGAGACTTAAAAAATGAAATCCATTAACAGATATGATGATTTTATATTTGAAGGCAAGGAAAGGTAGGGTCAGTTATTACAGATGTATTTCCAGACATGCAAGTATATATACCTTCCCAGTTAAATAAAAAAAGACTCCCCCACAGCAAAAAAAGTGCGTATGTGTATATATATATTTATAAATGTATAATATATATATTTATAAATATATAATATATACAAAATAATATATAATATATATAAACTATCTACAGGGAGGGCTCACCACTATGGCCTTAAGGGGTAAGAGAACCCATTGGAAATTGTAAGAGCTTGTGTAAATAGTGCATGAGTTATAAATAGTTGATAAACATATTTACCTTCCTTTTCTTTTTCTTTTATCCTAGTTGTCCACTGGGGCTTGAAAACAATTCAGAGAAACTGTAGTTGCTGGTGACAAGCACATAAACCCTTCAGGGAGATCATGTGGAGAAAACAACAACAAATGTTTTTTCTACCTCAAATTTGGTGAAAGGAGAAAAAATACAGGAAGACCTGAAAAGCCACTGCATGAAAAAAGGAAAGTCAGGAGCTCTGCCTCCCAGCCTCGCTGTGTTGTAGAGAGAGTCATGGACACAGGGCAAGTCACTGAACTCTCTTGGATTTTGGTTTCCGACTTTGAAGATCTAGAAGATACAGAATCCCTTCTGTAACTTCTCATGTTTGCAAACTCAAAACATTAGTGTGTCAAGTCACTGAACTTTTCTTGACTTCACTTTCTTACTTTGTAAATTGAAAAGTTTGAACTGGAGTCTGTGTGTTCAAGTTTTTTGGACTTCCTCCAAGTGTTGCTGTGGGTGGGGTGGTTCTTGTATTCCTTTTTCCAACTTTTTAACACCTTCCAACAAATTAGTTTTATGTTGATCTCTTCTATATACTGAGCTATTATATTAATGTAAAGTTCTATCATAACATTTTCTGCTGATAAATCAAAGTAAATTACCTGCAAGCTTTTTTTTCCAGTTTTAAAATTCTGAACCTAACATGGAAGTATGTATGGGTGGTTCAATGCTACTCAGTTTGAACAATTTATGTAAGGTTGATCTTGAAAAGAAAGAACAGATAAAATGCAATTTTCACTTCGCTTTGTCTTCTTTCACTTAAATAATACTTGGCAAGATTAATGCATTGCTTAAAACAATAAATACCAACATTAGCAACTCATGAAAATCACAGAAAGTGACTCAAAGGCAGGTTAAGGGTAATTAGTTCAACACTGTTGAGAATTAACAATATGTATTTCCCTCAAATCAATACTTACTATGGTGTATTTTTAGGATTACTTGGTGAAAGTGTAATTCCAGCATTGATTATATTCTAGTTTTGAGACTTTATTTTCCTTTTTCATTCCTATATTTTGGCCCAAAGAGTGTTTAGTTATCTACATGAAGATAACATGAGACTTCATAGCAATTTCACTGCTTTATAAGTGAGGGCTTCAGAAATCATGGAAGAAAGCATTTGTATGTGAAAGGGACAGGTTAGATTTATAAAATCCATTTGACCCATCTGTAAACTTGAATGATTTCTTACATAGTCGATGAAAATAGTCTTTGACCATTTGCTGAATATTTAAAAGCCAAGGAGGAATGATGATAAAATTCATGTGTAATTCATAGTGGTAAATTGGAATCAACCATTTGTATGTCGTAATGTTTACTTTAGTTGGGAAGAATACTCATCAAACTTTAAAATGTAATGTATTAATGGGAAATTACAAAGGCATATATTAGACTTTTACAAAATCACAAAATCTAGTTTAACAGCAGTGCACATCAAAAGAGGTCTAAGGATTTTCATTGAATATTAAGATTTCTACTATTAAATCCCTGCCATCGGTCAAGGAAACACTTCTTCATGTACTTCTCTATATCCATGAACTATAAGGGTCAAATGTAAGGCTAACTAACAATTGCTGTAATCTTACATTTTTCCTTGCATTTCAGACTGAAATCCTCTTACACATAAAATCTCACTGGAAAAGGTTGGAAAGAAAAGCTTGAGGAAATATTTTCTGTAATTCTTCCAATTTTACAGAATCCTTTCTATACCTTCTCATTCTCTCAAATATTTGCATAATTGTACTTACCATATTATTCAATTAAAGAAAAGCTTGTTAAAAAGCTTATAATCCATCCATTGATTCTGATTAAAAAACGTGCTTCTCAGAAGCTTCTAAAATATCCCTGTGTGAACATTTTCACACTTATCATTCGTATTTACCTTGTTTGTTTCTATATATACACTTAATTTCTGTTCACATGTCAAACATAAGGAGTCACACTAATCAACACAAGACTTTACTTTATGAATCATACATACATACATATATACAGCTATAAACATCTATATTCTATAGCCATACTTATGCCCTTGAAAACTTTTGCACTCATTGACATACCTTTAACAAAAATACAATCTGAAATATGAACATCCTTTCCACTACTGCATGCATATTTTTTAAAGGTGGTACAAATTTTCTGCGTTGTGAAAAGAAAAATAAATCTATTAAGTTAGAAGTCAAGTTAAGAGTTACATAAGAAGGAGCTGTTTTTTTGTTTGGTTATTTTTTCTTAGTAAGCCTGAACTTCAGGTGGAGCAGAAATGTAGGCTGTAAGTACTCTGAGAAGAGAATGCTACTTAATTATTTATTACTTTATATCCTAAAGTAATGAGTCTTGAGTAAATGCTAATTTGATTGACCAACTGGGAGCTATAAAGAGTCTTATATTTTATATACTAAAAAGTTAAGGGTAAATGGCTAATTTCTATGGCATCACACAGTTCATAAATATCAGCAGCAATATCAGAACTCAAGCTTCCTGAATTTCAATTGATGGCATTTCCCTTCTACCAAACGACATTTAAAAATACGTATTATGCAAGTTATCAAAGTATTTCAATGGCCTATGCAGTCGCCTCATGATTCTGGAACAAAGAAAATGTTCATTTTTCTTTTTTTCTCCAACTAAAAAGGAGACCGTCTTGCATTTGCTTTATATATCAAGCAAACATGGAAGGCAAAATGACACCAGCTCCAATTTCTCTTCTTTCACCTTTTGAAGATGCTTCCCAGCAGACTTTCTTGTTGTGGTGTCTTTGAAAGGAGAAGCTACGTTTCTTGTTCTCATAGGGAATTCCTATCTATTAACTCTTCAATAATCTTGATATTAATAGGCAAGAACAATAATATCAAACTCTTTATGAAGCGTGAAGGTATCAGTGACATTACCCATTCTATCTAGGAAAATTTTACATTTTTAGGCAATTTCAGTGTATCCTGATTTTACTTTGGCATTCACAGGCACAGTAACAGTACTTTAATAGTAGAGTTAAATGGCATCAAAGAATAGTGAATGTGATGTGTGAGGATAGCAGGGCTAGATTTTTACTTATCCATGAGTTAATAGTTTAGTAGAATTTGATAGTGCAAAAGTATCTAAATCAATTAATGGGAAGCATACACTCTGGAAAAAACTATCAGAAACATAACTTTGCCATTCAGTTATGTCACATTTCCCTCTCAGGAAAGTCATCTTTGAAATGCAACATTTTAGATAAATCACTTTCAAAACCCTCCTTCAGCAAAGACAACTCATAAAGTGATATGAAATTCTTGGTCATTTAAAAGGACAGATTAATTGGTTATGATGGTTTGCTCATTCAGGAAACTATGCTTTGGAGAATAAAATGTCAGATGAGTAGTCTCCAAGGATTTGTTCTTGACCCTTTTGTTTATATATCTAATTAAACTTTTAGTTCTGGGAAACATATAAAGAATGTGCAAGTTTGTTACATAGGTATACATGCGCCACGGTGGTTTGCTGCACCCATCAACCCGTTATCTACATTAGGTATTTCTCCTAATGCTAACCCTCCCCTTGCCCCTGACTCCCTGACAGGGCCCAGTGTGTGATGTTTCCCTCTCTGTGCTCGTGTGTTCTCATTGCTCTACTTCCACTTATGAGTAAGAATATGCGGTGTTTGGTTTTCTATTCTTGTGTTGTTTGCTGAGAATGATGGCTTCCAGCTTCATCCATGTTCCTGAAAATGACATGAACTCATTCTCTTTTATGGATGCATAGTATTCTATGGTGTATATGTGCCACATTTTCTTTATCCAGTCGAACACTGATGGGCATTTGAGTTGGATTCAAGTCTTTGCTATTGTGAATGGTGCGGCAATAAATATACATGTGCATGTGTCTTTATAGTAGAATGATTTATAATCCTTTGGCATATACCCAGTAATGGGATTGCTGGATCAAATGGTATTTCTAGTTCTAGATCCTTGAGGAATCAACACACTGCCTTTCACAATGGTGGAACTAATTCACACTCCCACCAACAGTGTAAAAGTGTTCCTGTATCTTCACATCCTCTCTTTACAGCATCTGTTGTTTCCAGACTTTTTAATTCTAACTGGTATGAAATGGTAGCTCATTGTGGTTGTTTTGTTTTGTTTTTGTTTTTGTTTTTTTTTTGCATTTCTCTAATAACCAGGGATGTTAAGCTTTTTTTTCATGTTTGTTGGCTGCATAAATATGTTCCTTTGAAAAGTGTCTGTTCATATCATTTGCCCACATTTTGATGGGGTTGTTTATTTCTTGTAAATTTGTTTAAGTTCCTTATAGATTCTGGATATCAGCCCTCTGAAACTATTCCAAAAAATAGAAAAAGAAGCACTCCTCCCTAATTCATTTTATGAGGCCAGCATCATCCTGATACCAAAACCTGGCAGAGACACAACTAAAAAAGAAAATTTCGGGCCAATAGCCCTGACGAACATTGATGTGAAAATCCCCAACAAAATACTGGCAAACTGAATCCCGCAGCACATTAAAAAGCTTATCCACTACCATCAAGTAGGCTTCATCCCTGGGATGCAAGGCTGGTTCAATATTTGCTAATCAATAAACATAATCCATCACATAAATAGAATCAATGACAAAAACACATGATTATCTCAAAAGGCCTTTGATAAAATTCAACACCCTTTCATGCTAAAAACACTCAATAAACTAGGTACTTATGAAACATATCCCAAAATAGTAAGAGCTATTTATGACAAACCCACAGCCAATATCATAATGAATGAGCAAAAGCTGGAAGCATTCCTTCGAAAACCAGCACAAGAAAAGGATGCCCTCTCTCACTACTCCTATTCAACATGGTATTGGAAGTCTGGCCAGGGCGATGAGTCAAGAGGAAAAAATAAAGTGTATTCAATTATGAAGAGAGGAAGTCAAATTATCTGTTTGCAGATGATATGATTGTATATTTAGAACATCCCATCATCTCAGCCCAAAAACTCCTTAAGCTGATAAGTAACTTCAGCAAAGTCTCAGGATACAAAATCAACGTGCAAAAATCAGAAGCATTCCTATACACCAATAATAGACAGAGAACCAAATCATGAGTGAACTCCCATTCACAATTGCTACAAAGAGAACAAAATACCTAGGAATACAGCTTACAAGAGATGCGAAGGATCTCTTCAAGAACTACAAACCACTGCTCAAGGAAATAAGAAAGGACACAAACGAATGGAAGAACATTCCATGGATAGGAAAAATCAATATCATGAAAATGGCCACACTGTCCAAAGTAATTAATAGATTCCATACAGTTCCCATCAAGCTACTATTGACTTTTTTCCATAGAATTAGAAAAAAAACACTTTAAATTTCATATGGAACACAAAAAGAGCCCACATAGCCAAGACAATCTAAGCAAAAAGAACAAAGCTGGAGGCCTCATGCTACTCGACTTCAAACTATACTACAAGGCTACAATAATCAAAACAGCATGTTACTGGTGCCAAAACAGATGCATAGACCAATGGAACAGAAAAGAGGCCTCAGAAATAATGCCACACTTCTACAACCAGCTGATCTTTGACAAACCTGACAAAAACAAGCAATGGGGAAAGGATTCCCTGTTTAATAAATGGTGTTGGGAAAACTGGCTAGCCATATACGGAAAACTGAAACTGGACCTCTTCCTTACACCCTACACAAAAATTAACTCAAGATGGATTAACGATTTAAATATAAGACCTAAAACCATAAAAATCCTAGAAGAAAACCTAGGCACTACCATGCAGAACACAGGCATGGACAAAGACTTCATGACTAAAACACCAAAAGCAATTGCAATGAAAGCCAAAATTGACAAATGGGATCTAATTAAACTAAAGAGCTTCTGCACAGCAAAAAAAGAAACTACAATCAGAGTGAACAGGCAATCTATAGAATGGGAGAAAACGTTTGCTATATATCACTCCTCTTGTTTTGAAATCTCATTCTTGGCATTCTCACTGATTGCACCCTTCAACTTTCATTTCTACATGGGTGACCATTATACTCAACCCCAACCCGTCTCAGGAGTTTCAGGTTTGCAGCTTCCTGGTGGCTGTTTCAGACTCTGTCATCTTTCTCACTTCAAACTCACCCCTGGCCAGAGTTACTAGTTCCTCAATTAGTTTGTCAGAGCCCAAAGCTACTCAAGCATTTATTACGGTGTGTTATGATGGTCTGTTTTTTCCTCCTATTAACCCAATAGCTCTTGGAGAAAGGAATTATGTTTATTCCTGTAACTCTCACACCTGGGCCAAATTCTGCAATCTTACAGCAGCTTCATAAAAGTTTACTAAATCTAATTAAATACACTACTTTAAAGCCTTAGCTGTCATCAGACTTGCTTGGCTTACTTTTAAACATGCAGAATCCTTGGATTCACACCTAGAGCTTCTGATTCAGTGACAGGTTTGTGCTGAAACCCAGGAATATGCATTTTAACCACCATTACCATATGCTTTTTGTTTTATGTAGTTCCTGCATCACACTTTGAGAAATTATATTTTTATAGAATACAGAAAAATAGGGCTTAATCCAAATTTTGGCCTTATTGATTACTTGGCATTTTGATTAGTCTCTTATTAGTAAAACAGATTATTATGTCAGGATTTAAAGAGAGAGTACATGCTAAGCAGATAGCACAGTGCCTAGCACATAGTAACTGTTCAATAAATTTTAGCTATTTGCATTTTATTAAAAGTATTTCTGCATTTTATCCGTGTCACTCAGTTTGTTATCCATATTTTTCACAACTGACTTGACTTTTTCTTTTTTTCACACTCTGCATTTAATCAGTGTCAAGCTTTGACATTCAACCTCTGTAATATCTGCTATTTATTTTGCTGTCTCTACTCCCAGTGCCATTACTAAGAGCAATATATTTTAACTTAATTTAGCAAACACTCACTGAGCACCCACATGTTAGACATTGTGTTGAACACTGCAGCTGCACAAACAATAGATATGCCCTCAAGGAATGGCCATTTCACTAGGAAAAATAAGGAACATATTTTTAATACCTGTATGATATGATCATTCTTATAACAGTAGAGAAATAAGTACATTATAACATGAAGGAAAAGTAAAAAGGATGCATAGAACTTGACAGTTTTTATGTCCCTAGTGATTAGGATGTGCAATTCTCTGGAGTTCTAATGAGAAAGAGATGACATAAAGACCAGTAACTTATACCACAGACAGAGAAATGAGGAGGTGAGGCCTAAGGATCATGTTAGGGGGAGCCTGCCTCTTGGCTAGAGGACAAGTCAAGTCAGGAAGCCTCTTTCCAACCTTTACCACAACGTGGGTTTGGAATACATGGTTTGGGACCTCGGCCCACTCCCAAAAGAACAATCATCACAAATACGCAGTAAACGTTCTCTCCAATCCTTCTAATAGTCTAGTTGGCTAGGAAAGCACAACATAGACCTTCCTCTGGCAAATATTCCTTGCAGAGAATGAAAGTGGAGCAGCACAGGAAATTCAAAGATGAAGTTTTGTAATTCACATTTTATGAGACCAAATGAAAATGGCAGAAATTATATAAATCATTTGCATGGAAAATTAACAACTACAGAATACTGTGTGAGGACAAAATTTGTAAGTTAACTCCATAGAATTGCATAATCTTGGCATTGTGCACAGACCTGGATGTTAAAATATGATACATCAGTAGAAGTGTGAATACAGGGTTTGATCAATGGGCTCTGAGAAAAGAAAATTCCACATTGCTGAAAGCTAGAGACACAGACTTTCTGTAATAAATCTATCCAGAAGCTTCTACGACTATTGGGATGCACATGAGATGAAATGAATCAGTTAAAAAGGTCCCTGGGTTTGGTGACCTCAACATTTCTCCAAGATATTTTTTCCCAGATGTGACAGCTGATTAGGTGACAAACAATTGTGTCTCTAGAAATTTCATCTTTTCTAATATAAAGTAGTCCTTTCTTTAAATGTTTGCGTTTTTAAAAAAATGTGTTTCTACTGATCCAAAAAATGGTCCTGCTTTCCCTAATTATCCATCCTCTGTCATCCCATCTGAATGATGTTTTGTGAATATTACTCTAACGGTATCAAAAGGCACAGTGTTGAAAGAGCCCAGGCTGAGTAATCACAGACAGCCCTGTGTCTCATTGTCTGTTCCTGCCACTTGGTGGCTATGGAATTTTTGGCCAATTAATTCATTCTGATTCATAAACACTTAGTAGTTTTGGAATTTGGTACCAATTAATTCACCTATGTCAAATCTCAGCTTTCATCTGTAAAGGGAACATACTGAAAACTATCTAAAGGAGATGATTTTGAGATAAGAGAGAGAGAAAGTCCTATGGAACTTCTATCTTAATGATAGTGTATAGGTGTTACGGGCTGAATGTGTCTTCCTAAACTGTATATGTTGAAGCCCTAACTTCCAAAGTGATGGTATTTGGAGGTATGACTTTTGTCAGGTAAGTAGATTTAGATTAGGTCCTGAGGGTGGGACCATGATGCTAGGATCAGTGCTCTAAAAAGAAAAGAAAGACAGATCTCTCTCAATCTCTCTTTCTCTTTCTGGGAAATAAATGTCTATGGTTTAAGCCATTCAGTTATAAGATTTGTTACAGTAGCCCAATTTAACACAATAGTAATTATTACATATGTGTTATTACTACTAGTAATCATCAGAATTCTAAGATATCAAAAAGAAAACATAACTAGTTGTTTACCTGCTCTAATTTACTGTACAAGTAAGTACAGGGACTGGTCTGTTGCTTTATTTTATCACTGGAAACTAGCTTAATATCTTATAAATACATAGCCACTCAGTATTTGTTGAGGGGTAAATGAATACATGAATGAATCAAAAAATAACAGCACTAAATGTTGGTAATAGTCTCAAATGTACCTGTTTGTTTTGCGTTTGAGACTGTATGATCTGGCCATCTCTAGAGCAAGATCTATTTCCAAAGGTGAAGCTTTGACATCATGTTTTTATGTTTTTCATTTGTTTGTTTTTAGTCTTCTGTTAACCTTCATTTCCTACCCTTTTCAATGTCAAATATTATAGAGTATTTTCACAGTATTTTATCTCATTCAATAATTTAAAAAATCCTTTCAAGTATTTACATGAGTTGTGCTTTCACAGAAGCAATGAGGCTCATGACAGCTGAGTGACATCCTCCACATTGTGAACCCATAAATGGAAAGTGAGAATGAGGCCAAGTCCTCCTGATTTCAAAAGCCAGGCTTTCAGATAGCATCATGTGGTTTTCTTAGCTTATCAAAGCTTATTTCTGTTGCTACCTATTCACCGAACTTTCCACATCAGCATGGTGTATTTGTTCAGAGCTGGTAAATTTTAGGACTTCAATTATTTTAAGTAACACTTTTTTATGATCTTCTACTCAAGGCTTATGAGAAAGGTTCTTATGAGACCAAGAGCCAAAGATGCAGACTACTATCAGAGCAAGGCTGTACAAATGACCAGGAACAATAAAATCACCTCAGGTTCTGTTTCTTTCTGGCACCCTCACCTGTAGACATTGTGCCTTATTAAGAGGTCAGATCACTCTTTTCCTGTTAAGTTGGCAATATATGTCATTTTCTGTGACTATGTTTACTTCCAATTGTTTCCCTCTCAGCTATCTTCTTCAACTACACATTGCCAGTTCATTTATCCTCAACATTTTCCTAGTTGAACTTAACTTCATTTGCACATGAATCTAAATTAGAACACAAAGAAATGAAATCAAGGATGGCTGCAGTTGCAGTTTAATCTCTAGCTGTAGGATGGAACTATTTAGGCATCACTGACTGAGTTGACAATGCCTCTTTGAGGAAAGAGCTTTTCTTCATGCCTTTTTAATAGTTCACTCTGTCTAAAGAGGTCAGCTCTCTTGCATGAAACCAGTGAAAATAATTCTATGTTTGCAGAGTTTTGAAGGATTGATATGGATCCTGCTCTACTACCTGCTTGAAGAATACTCATGTCCCTGCTACCTTGAAAATGCGTATCAGCTACAGACTAATCTTTATCTTTCTAAGGCACTGAATGATTCAGTTGTACCCAGGATGGAAAGAAATGCCTGAAAGAACACATCTCCAAGTGGCTAAAGCATATTTTGCAAAGAGATATTCCGTTCCAAAACCGCTTACACCAACTGCTCTGAACATTTCCTTTCCATTTCACCTTCTGCTGTCTTGAGTTTGCCTTCTCCACAGACAACTAAAAAGCAGATAGGGTTAGGGGCACATATTAAATAACATATTCAGCAGTGACTTTGCCAGTAATTAAGGAAGTTTCTCACAAAGAATGCTACCTATCTGTTAACAAATGCACACAAATAAATCCTAGTGTAGATGTAAACTATGATGTATGTTGAAATCACAAAGTCAATTTTGCTATATTGAGACATATGTGTTCCAAAACATCACAATGCTAGAGTGAAGCAGTAAAGTTATCTGAAATCAGAAAGCTGCAAAATCAGACATACAAAGGTGTGGCTCATAAACAAGTGGTAAATTAACATAACTGGTAGATATTTGAATTTTTTATTCCTTCACTGGTCAGTTCAGCTGGGAGCCATTTTCTGTATTCACCTAGTGTTGCTTGCAGATAAATTCACATATAAGAAAATGCAAATTTTGCATGATACTCAGATTGTGCCCTAATAGATCAATCTTGGAACAAGTCCAAGTTTTCAAAACAAACACTATAGTAGAACTATCCTATAAATTGTCTAGGTACCCATCCTAATCTAGTTGGGAAAAGATTTTTAGAATTTTTAATATCTTTGTAATTTTTTTTGTAAGCCTAATACCAAGTACTTTTAAGCTTAAAATGAATCGGGCACTCTAATATAATTCTGAAAGAAAGATAAATTGATACTCTCTAAGGCAATTCTGTAAGATGTATAAAGAGCCCTCAGAATGTGTATTCCCTTTTACCAAATGTCTAATATTAAGGAATACAGCCTATAAAAATGAGTAGAGTTGGTGACAATGACTAATGAACATGGGTATTCACTGAAGTATTATGTGTAACAGTGAAATAGTAAATGCTCTAAGAATAATATGGAAACAACTACACAAAAGTGTGTGGAACTGTGTATAAGGATGCCCATTATTGTTTCTAAAGTAAAAAAAATTGGATCAAATATATAGTACAACGACTGGCTTATTTATACTAATTATAGATTAATATGAAGCCATTAAAAATGATAGTGTAGTCTATAAAGGCTGCCAACTACCCCATTATACAATCACACCAAAGAATGGAGCCAGCCCCTGCTGGTGTTCATTAGGTTGCTTCCAATTTTTCTCTATGTTGCTATAATGTTACTCTTCAAGCAACAGGCTTTGAACAATATGCTCATAATATTTGAGACAAATATTATTAACTTTTCATATTAATTTTTATAGTCTTCTCAAATAACATTTTGAAATTTTATAAAATACACTTCATTTCATTTTCCACATAGCAGTAGAAAGTCTAATTATATCAGTCTGCCCAGGTAATACTGCAGATAATGAAATTCAGAATCTTTAGGCCATATCTAAAATCTTGATCTTAAAATTTTGCTTTCAGCACTGTTCTAGGCACTGAGGAGTCAACAGAAAATAAAAGAGATTCCCATTATCAGGATCACATATTGTACTTAAGTAAGATATAAAATAGTAAGATGAGATCATGTGTATTTAGGGTAGTATAGCCACAGGCTAATTTATTATATATTTCAAAGTATCTTAAATGGAAAATTTGTAACGTTCCCAAAATTCACACACACACACACACACACACACACACACAGAGAGAGAGAGAGGTGATGAATATCACAAATTACCCTGACTTGATCATTACATATTACATACATGTATCAAAACATCACATGTATCCTCAAAATATATACAACTACTATATATTAATAAATTTTTTAAATAGTAAGTGATAAAAGTGATGCAAAAAAATTACATAAAGGAGGAGAGAAGATGATAATTATGTGGGAAAGTGGGAAGGACTAGCTAGGTTAGTAAGAATGGGCTATTTAGAGGGTAAGAACATCGGAGTCAGGGAGAACAGCAAAGCTCAAGGAATGGCTGTGTACCGGCCAGCATGGCAGATACAACAAGAGGAAGAGAAAGAAGAGCAGATGGGCACACCAATGCCAGATCTTTCAGGCCTTATGAACTGTTTTGAGAGCTCTGGCCCTTATTCTGATAGGGAAATATCATAAACAAGGCTGGAGCAGATAAGTGACTTAATATGACAGATCAATCAGGATCACTCTGGTTGCTGGTGTCAAGGACTGAATGTAGAGGAACAGGGATAAAAATAAGGAGATCAGCTGAGAGACTACTGACTGAGGGAGACAGAATGATAGCCTGAGCCAGTGTAGCACGGTATTAGAGGAGGTTCTGTATTTTGATTATATGTTGAAGTTAGAGTCAACGGGCTTCATAGATGGACTAGAGGTAAATTGAGAGGGAGAAGAAAGAAAGATGTTGAAAGTGACTTTGTATTATTTTGTTTTGGCCTGAGCAAAGAAATAATGCATTTGATATAATACTAAGATGGAAAAGATTTCTGGAGAGGTATGATGGTACAGGGAGGCTGTGAGGGGAAATGAGAAATTTGGTTATGATCATGTTATATAAGATATCTATAAGATATCCAAGGAGAGCATGTGTGAGTCTAAAGCTCAGGGTAGAACTCTGGGATATAAGTAAACAGTTTGAAAGCTGTCAACACATAGACAGTATCTAAAGCTTAGAGACTGAAGGATATCACCTTCTCTCTCAAAGAGAGAGGAGAAGTGAGAACTAAAAGCTGGGAAAAAATCCAACATTTGGCATCAGGAAGATAAGATGAAACTAGCAAATGAGACTGAATGGAGTGGCCAGTGAGGTGTCCCAAAAGAAAAATGAAGACTGGGTTTCACTAAGGAGGGTATGGAACTATGCCAAATATTGCTCATAAGTTAAGCAAGTGAAGGCCTAAGAAAGAGCCACACAGGTCATATGGAAAGTTTGTTGGATTGTTAGGAAAGAAGTGAAGAAAGACTGTATAATATTACATTATAGAGAAGTTTTACAGTAAAATAAAATAAAATAATAAGGTGATACCTAAAGGGAAACCAAGTTCAAAAGCACACTTTTTTAAGACAGGAGACTATAATGGCGTATTTGTATATGGTTGAGAATGATGTAGCACAGAGAGAGAAATGGATGACATGAGAGAGAAGACAGATGCTGCAACAATGCTGTTAGCTTCTCCCGGAGGAACAGAAACCGTGCATTGACAGGGAGGCCGAAGCAGCATGCGGGATGCGGACACTGGTTGGATACATTTAGAATACATGAACATTCTCTTCTGATGACTTCTATTTCTCAGTGAAATGGAAAGCAAAGTCATCAACTGAGAGCAATGCACAGAAGATGCAGTGAAGGAATGAGGAGAAAGGAAACATTGTGAAAGAGTCATCCATCTCACAGTGCAGGGGAAATCAAGTGGTGTTGGATTGCCAAACACCATTAACTCTCACTTGAAGCTGGGAGTCAACATAATTTAGAGACACCAGCCAGCAAGGTCCTGGGCTGTCTTCCACTCATGTTCAGCTTCAGGAGTCTAGGTGCAGAGCAAGTAAAAATCAGAGTTAACTGTGGCTGGGGTTTTGCCAGTTGAGTTCCTTCATTACGCTCCAGCTGAAGTCTGCTGCACCCACAACACTATTTCTGTAAGTCATCTTTTTCCCTTTTGACTTTAGCCTGTTAAGGAGTCTTCAGCCACTTGCCACAGAGTGAGTGCTAACTTTTGTGGAGGCTCTATCTCTGTTTAACTTGAATGTAAAGCATACTAAAGCAGAGAATTCTCAACTCATTAAGAGTCTTTATGTGAACAACTAGGTATGTCATTATATTTTTTAAGATTTTATGTGGGTTGCTGAGAAAACTCAGACTTGGAGCCAGAGGGAGTTTTTCTGGGAGAGTCACCTTTTCTGCCTCAAGTGCTAGTCTGACTGGAACTGCAGGTTTTCTTTTTATTATGAACTAATTTCCCCAGCAGTCAGCTACAGTGCTCCAAATTCTACTCAGAAAAGAATCCCTATGTGTTCCTGCAGTCTGTACCTTAAAGCTCTCACAGTAGTTCATAGTACACTAGCTCTTCACCCACAAGGGGTTACCATGAATGCATTTTTCTTATTCATTTTATTCATGTAAATGCAAAAATGTTAAGTGTGGAAATTTGGGATTTCCTTATTTCAGGAACTATGACAGTAGGTAGTGAATCCACAGATATAATGCATAGGACTAAACATTCCTAACTGCTAAAAGAATTTTTACATGAAAGACAATGCATCTAAAATTAGTCTTTTCTTCAGAATTCATGCCATGCATGCAAAATGTTTGTCAAAACACAAGCAACCTCATATATCATGAGAAAAAGGTTAGCTCAATCAGCTTCTGTATTGCATGCACACAGCTGACAACAAAGAAATCAAATGAGAAATATATACACTTGTTCTATTTGCCAGAAAATTATCTTTCTTCCAAGTTAAAGGGATTTTAATATGTTTTTTCTTCCGAAATAAGAATTTATATAGAGAAAATTAGAATCAATTCTCTCTTTCTCACATTCTACTAGACGAGCTTTGTATATTTTGATTTGGGGACATTCTGAGTCTTCGTGGCATGAAAAATAAATTTATTCAAAAAAGATGAAAGTAGGTTTTGTATCATTTCTAGGTGATAACATTGTCTTCTCTACTCAAACAATAGGAAAACCTGTGGCTGACCTCCTGAGCACAATATACATATTTCACAAAATCACTCCATCTCTGCTAGTCAGCTTGCATATTTATTAAAATATTACATTTTTACGTCACTGGACCAGTTCAACCAAGAACATCAAATTGTCTGTTTTTGAAAAATGGATTAACAGAAAATTAAAATTAAACCTGCATACATACAATTCACATGCAAACACACACACACACAGACACAAACACACTCCCACATCTATATACTGTTTTCTAATTTTCAAAATAAATAAAAACAAATGCTACAAAGAGTATGTTACAAATCCCTTAGGAGTCCTTCCCAAGAAAGTATCATCAAAATACTTTGACTAACTGAAGTTATATTATTTAAACATAATTTTAATGTCTAGAGTATATAATTTTGACAAATCCTAATATTATATATATTTTGTCTGTTTCCTTGAAAATCGGTTTTATCTTTTCTGTTAATCTTCTTTTCCTTTCTCAACTCAAATTTTATTTTATATTCAAAATTTGAATAAGTCAAATAACTAAGGTCTGCAGATACACAGCAAAGTCATTTCTGTGTGATCCAAATGAATTATCACTCTTACAACAGAAAAAAATTGGACCCTCATCTCCAGTACTTTAAAGATCTGTACTTTTAGCAACTTCCAACTGCCCACATAATATTTCAGTGTGGAAAAAAGTTGATTTTAATCAGAAGAGATGAGGAAGTCTAATTTACAATGCAATAAGATTGCAATATATCTAGTCTATGAAATAATTGTATCAAGATTCTATGATTACAAGTCAGAAAAGAAATTTATTTTATTTTATTTGAGAGAGAGTCTCACTGTCACCCAGGCTGGAGTGCAGTGGCACGATCTCAGCTCACTGCAACCTCTGCCTCCCAGGTTCATGTGATTCTTCTGCCTCAGCCTCCCAAGTAGCTGGGATTGCAGGTACCCACCATCACACCTGGCTAATTTTTGTATTTTTAGTAGAGATGGGGTAACATCATGGTGGCCAGGCTGGTCTCGAACTCCTGACTTCACCACCTGCCTCAGCCCCGCAAAGTGCTGAGATTACAGGCGTGAGCTACCATACTTGGCCAGAAAAAGATTTCAGGAGAGATTCATAGTCTAATATACAGGTAGTGTGGCCCCATTTGTGGATGTGGATATCACTGCTCAAGAGGGTGACAAAAATCCAGGTCACCTGCCTTCTAGTGTGCAGGTGTATGTATTTCATTTCAGTGTTTCTCCTAAGAATGCATTTCAACAGAGTTACTATTCGTAGGCCTAGGCCCCAGTGAAGTGAGGGAATGTAACTAACACTGTGCTCTATTCCAAAATATTTCTCCCACCAGGATAATGACTAAAATTTCAATCAGAAACCTCTTTCCTTTGAGTTAGGATGTAGTATCCACTAACCCTCATGTGGAAAGCAAATGCACATAATTTAAGGGCTCTTGTTTCAGGACAGTCTCTGGTTATTCTTCAACATAGCGCAGAGACCTATACAACAGGTCCAAGAACGGCTAAGTTTTCTTATATTACTAGAGCACATATTTCCAGCTTAAAGAAGAGTACCTCCTGTAATGTATAATGCTAATCCTGAATACGTGATGGAACACTAAAATGGAAACAAAAACAGAATAGCCCCTGTTCATGTTGAAGAGTCCCATTCATTTGTTCAGCCATTCCACACACTTTACTGATTATCTATTATGAGGGAGAGAAAATTTTTTCTGTGCTAGGTATATAAATAAGGTTAGAAAATGTACTGAGATGTCCATGGGTACATATACCTCCTGTATTTTTTATCTCTTTTATTCTAGCAAGGTAGCCAGAAGTAGTGGATCCTGCTTTCTGGGGTGGGTGGAATGGGGGGATAATAATTGGTTGAAAGCTTAAGTTTCCTAAAGACTTTCTTATCTTTTGTTTTAGATCTTTTGTCTTCCCCTTTCTTATCTTTTGTTTTAAAACCTAAAATGAAATGGGTTGTGCTAGACATTCCAGGAAGATTGAAGAAGGAAAAGAAGTTCTTAAAAAGTTAAACTAGGGGAAGGACTTAACATTATACCAGAAAGAGTCACTCTTCTGCTCTGAGAAGATGGAAGAATCTGAGAAGTGAATGGTTGCATAAAATATCTAGGTAGGCTAGATTCTAGGGCCCAAGGCTCCCACATCAACAAATACCCCAGGATTCAAACTCAGCAAAAAACAGTGGCACCATCTATCTTTAATAGACCAAGCAAGCTTAAAGGACCAATGATGATGCAGATTGATCTAAGACAAATGGGCTCCCTCCTCATTCTCAGCCTTACCAAGCCCCATGGGACTACTGAGTAAGTGAAGGAAGGGCATAGGCTGAATAGCCCTTCAAAATAATAGGATAGGGTTTTGTGGTTACTTCAATCTAAAAAACCAAATAAACCAATATGATGTAATGATGCACCTCTGAGTTTGTGTAGCTATACAAAGAAGAAAAAGACAGATATAGAATCTGCCTTCAAGTTATTCAAAACCCAGTAACAGCAATTAATATAGAAGAAAATAATTTCCATAAAGTATCGTAAAGGCTACAAACCAGGCATTTCCAATTTGCTGTGAGATCATGGACGCTGCCCAGTGATTATTTCTACCCTAAAGGTACCTTTTTGGTACATTTAAACTAAATGTACCTTGGAAAAGCCCCAGCAGAATAACTTACATATGATAGCCAAATAATAAACATTTATTGTATACCATTGCATTACATTCAGGCACATTTCAGGATCTTATGAACAGAGGACTCTGTACTAACACAGCAATGATAGAAGTTGATTTTAAGCTATTCTTAACCCACATAGCAAAATTATTTATCCACCATATATCTGTGTTTCCGTGTTCAACCAAGTACTAATATTTTCAAAGATTTACAACTGGCTAAAAATCCACATTTGGGTAATTTTTCGTTCACTTCTTTGTGAATTAATTGTAAAGACAAAACATGGCTCTTACGTACTTTTCCCTCTTAAAACTATAGCTTGAATGGAAAAAGAAAAACATGTAAAACTTTCTAAGAAAGGAATTATCTTCATTCTGAGAATTCTCTACCACATAGCTGAATACAAGCTGAATATAATGAGAACTATTTCTGAATTTATTTGTGGATTTATTTTGAATTATTTTTGAATTTAATTGTTTCTTTCATTGTCATACATTGCAATCATAGCTGTAGTTAACACTGGATGGGAGGGACATTTTGCATATTTGCATGTCATAAAATGTCCAGTGGGATTATTGTGGAGGCTATTGGTTAACATTGAGACTATTGTCCTTGTTGAGAATTTTCATGTTCAACTGCAATGAGGGATAGTTAAAAAGTCAATTTTGCAAATAATTAATAAAAGAACTATTATGTTAAAAAGTTATGAAAGATTTAAACTAGCCTCAATTAGAATAATTTAAGGATTTTAACAACTACCTAATATGACTGATAATAGTATAACTGTTATCATTTCTGGTAAAAGACTTTGAATATTATGCATACATAATTTTATACAGTTAGAAAGCTATTTATATTATTTGTCTTCACTTTTAGAAATTAAGTGGTGAAAAGAGGCAAGGCTGTTTAGCTGAGGGGACAGGGGCTTCATTAATTGACTAAGAAAAAGATGTAATTGTTAAATATAATTTTTAATGCAGGACTAATTTTAATACAAATAATGTGAATTCTACAGTTGAGAAAGCAAAAATCAAAACCAAACAAAAAGAGTGCTGCTATTAATGGTACCTAAGGCACATTCAGATATGGATAATAGCACTTCCAATTACCATTTATAGCATTATTTGTCTGAGCAGAATGTGCCCATATAGGCAACATAAGCAGTGTGTTTTCTGCAATGCTATTAACTTGGACACAGTGTATTTCAGACTGGCTACGTGGGCTTTAATAAAAATGTTCATATGCCTCACTGTCATTATGCGATTACTGTTAAATGTTCCTTAATATTTATTTGTCAGTATTCTTAAATATGTCACGGTTCAGGTCTCCATGGTTACCTTTATTCATGCTAACCTGCCTTCACTTCTTTACTCTAAGACCACCTTACTCACTCATATGAATCCAGCACTTCCTCCCTTCATAATGTCACTGTCCCCTTGGCTGGATTCTCAGAGGACATTTAGAACAGGAAAAAATAAAACTGCTCTGTGAGTCAAAACTGTATGCAAGTTATTGCTAACATCAGTTGGAAAGGAGAGTAAAGCTGTAAAAGAAGTTGGAGGCTGGAAGTGAGGGAAGGTACAAGAAAGGAGAGGAGGAGAAAGGAGAAAAGTTCACAGAAAGAGAAGAGAGAAAAAGAGAAAATGAAAATGATTGGTGCTGTGAGTGACATCTCAGATGTGTCCAAGAACAGACATACCTGAATGTTTTTACAAAACATTGATTTGCCTGTGTTTTCTCCTAGAGAGAACCTGAAGCTCCAGGTTCTGAAATGTTAGGCAGAGCACTGACATTTCCTGAACATCAGCTTCCCTGCCTGAAAATTATAAATAGTTAAACACAATTTAAGCATGGTTCTGGAAATGACAATAATTCAATGCATTTAGAGCTCTTTATAAACAGTGATGAACTACATTAATGTTTGTTGATGCTAATATTGTTATTTGACTAGATTGGCCTCTACAGTATCTCTCATAAGGATGAATTCTCTGAGGCCTATTAATTGCTGAGCTGTATCAACCCTTTCCACATTCATTATAAACAGTGGATGTTACCCCAGTGTCCCTATAGAACAGGAACCAGATGTCTCAATTCCTCTAAGACAAGTAGCAGTATCACTCCACTTCCTCTTGCATACAGTGTAGCAGAAGGTGAGAACCCAATCGTCCTAAGGAGGGTATGCTTTCAGGCCGTTATGGTGAAGAATAAGAGACATGAGAGAGACAGCACCCTGTCAGCTTAAGAATGCCCAGGAAATTAGCATTTATGTTGTATTTTTAAAGTGAGTAATAAAAGGGACTCAATAATTATAAATGATCTTTTGGATGACGTGGGATGATTGAGAAAGATGAAATAAATTCTTTAAAAGATGGGACGTCCTTTGACAGAGATTGGAAATACCCTTCTAGATCTTCATAGACTTCTTCAATTTTTGTTTTTAAAGAAAGAGGGGGTCAGATCAGGAAGAGTGGCTATGCTCATAATCCCAACACTTTGAGAGGTCAAGGCAGGAGGATCTTTTGAGGCCAGGAGTTCAAGGCTAGCCTAGACAACATAGTAAGACTATTTCTTTCTTTATATTTTCTTTTTTTTATTGAGATGGAGTTTGGCTCTAATTGCCCAAGCCACAGTGCAATGGTGCAATCTCGGCTCACTGTAACCTCCATCTCCCAGGTTCAAGTCACTCTCCTGCCTCGGCCTCCCTAGTAGCTGGGATTACAGACATGTGCCACCACGCCAGCTAATTTTGTGTTTTTAGTGGACAGGATTTCTCCATGTTGGTACAGCTGGTCTCATACTTCTGACCTCAGGTGATCTGCCCACCTCGGCCTCCTGAAGTGCTGTGATAACAGGTGTGAGCCAATGCGCCCAGCCGTAAGAATGTTTCTATAAAAAAATAAAAATTTTAGTCAGGTATGGTGGCATGCACCTGTAGTTCCAGCTACTTGAGAAGCGAAGGAAGGAGGCTTGCTTGAGCCCAGAAGTTCAAGGCTGCAGTGAGCTATGATTGCACCACTGTACTTTAACCTAGGTGAGAGAGAGATACTCTGTCTATAAAATAAATTAAAAAGACAGGTTAGGGTAGCAAGTAATGAGGATTTCCTAGGTGTGAGTTACCAACTCAGACTACATTTTCTAAAGTGAAAGCAGAAACTTCAATGAGGGAAAGCCAGCCATTAGAATGTTGAATCAAGAAATCATTGCTTCCTAGTAAAAAGTTGAAAAGCTGACAATGTTTCCTTCTCTATAAATAACTTTTTAGCGATGGCTAAAAAGACTTGGAGGAAACGTACATAAGACTTAAAGATGAATAAAGAATTGTCATTATATATTATATTAGAAAGAAACAACATTGCACTGATGTGATATTTTGTAATTTTCTTTTTTCACCCAATTTTCTAAATTAACTTTAATAAGTACACATTAAAAGAAAGATAATTAAATATCAATATCTTCCAAAATTTTTAATCTAATTTAATAAAAATTCTCCATAGACTTATAGAGTAGGGGAGGACTTCAGAATTTAAATGTTCCTGGACATTTTTTTAATAACCCACATGAATCCCATGAGCAATCATCCTGAAAAGTCATCCTGTAAGCTGAACTAAAACATTTTCTGTATTGAGAAAGCTACTCACTCACAGGGACTTATTCTAGTTAGGAAATTCTAGAAACCCATTATAAAAAAATTTTTATTTTATACTACATCTTAATTTATTTCACCAAGACATATTTTATAGTTTAATAGCCTCAGATATGGAAGTTCTTTATATATCTATTGGATATATATATATATAAGTTCTTTATGTATCTATTGGATATATATATATATATATATACATATATATATATATAATAGTTTTTGCCCATTTAATCTGCCATTGTCTGCCCATTTAATCTTATATTATCTAGTCTAAAAATCTTCAGTTACTTTAACTGTCCCTCAGGCAGTATGGTTTTCATTTCCATCCAACATGCTAGACAAAGCATGAAAAATTTAAGTTTGGGGTAAAGCGTCATAAAATTTGGCATCAGAGTCGGATATTAGAGTCTTATTCTGGAATAGTCATGCTATAATGAGCTTTGACATTAAATTACTGTTGTGAACTATGCTTCCATACCACAGTTGAATCTTATGTTTACTGGTGGGCTGTGCCTCAAGTCACATCACATCAGCCTTTAACAAATGTATTGAACAGAGAAAAGCCAAGGTAAAAACCCTGGGGCAAATAATCCTGTTAACGGACACATGTTCATCTCTCTTCCATTCTATGTATACTGCTGCATCACTACACGTCTACCCCATTAACCTACAGTCCTTAGTATTTTCCTTAAAGATAGAACAAATTTATTTTTTTTATTCCTACAGAATCCCCTTGATCTTCCAGCCTAGTAGTATCATTTTAAAAATGACAAAAGACTGGTCTTAAACAGCTGTTTTTCGTGAATTTTCATCGGCTTCTGGGGACTAATCAGTAAATGCTCACACATCATTTGCTTTATTGTAACTTTCCAAAAATTTAACCAGATTTAAGGCTAACCTCATGGGTCATAGATTAAAGCTTTTCATCTTTTTGTGAAATTCAACATTTTCAAGAATCAGCCTTCTCCATTTTAATTTTTAATACAAGTTGCATGTGTTCATATATTACTTACGTAAATAAAAATGCATTTTGATGGGGGAAAATTTACAATGATAATTTTTCTCCTGTTCCTATGAAGATGGTAGGACAAAGACAGGTATACATAGGCAGACTTGTATTTTTAACATGCTAAGCTACAGCAAACTCTTAGCGTTATTAACTATAAAAGACATGCCAAGTTTGTATCTATTAAGAAACAACAACTACAATTCCTTTGTCCATTGCTCATAAAAATTTAACATTTCCTAATGCTTACCTATTTTGCAAGGCTTAGGAATTTTAAATTGAATTGATCATTAGAGTGTTGCTATTACTTAAAAGTAAATCAAAAGACTAGAGCCTCACTGTGAAACCAGTCATGAGAGAATAGTCTCTGGCTTCCTTGCTAGGAACTATGGGGTCTCCTGTGTGGAGTTAAATTTCTGTTTCCCATTTGCTGTGATTCAGTAGATGAAACTTCCGTTCTTCCTTCATTACTCTGATGGGCTCTTTGGCTTTTAGGAAGTTTCCCTTGGCTAATGTGTATAAAAAGCATTTGAATACTGTTCAGAGCTATGCAAATGTAATGTATTAACAGTAACTCACAAATTAAGCTCGGAGGAGGATTCTGTAAAATTTTAGAGATTAGAAGGAAGGCAAACTAAGGTCCTGAGTGGAGAAGTGGCCTGCCCAAAATTATACTCAAAAGGAGCATCACATCCATTTCTTCTTATTTCCAAGAGTTTTGTTCCTATGCTGAATAATGTCTTTTATATTATCTTTAATCAAACATTTCAGAGTAAAGTATTTAAGAGAAAATTTAGCCTGTTTCTTTTTAAAAGTTAAACATCCTGAGGTCAAGGAAAATAGAATACATTTTGTTCTTAGAATATTTTCTTCGAGTTGATTTTCTCCATTCTAAACGCATTTTAACCCATTCTTTATCTTCAACCCATCTAATAGGCAAAACGTCCCTTGAAATTTATTCACCTGAACCATAACTGAACCATAACATATAAATACACATTTTTGACTAAATTTGCAGGTTAACAGACATAAAATAATTCCACTAACTAGACAATCAAGAGGCATTTGGGACATCTGCAGGCAGCATAGCATGCTTTCCATGTACAATCCTGGAAAGCAGATCATATAGCAGTTGTCAAATCAATCCATACATAAGTGAGGCTTTTGAAGTGAGGCACTGTGTTCAATTCCACAGACATGTTTGCTTTAAAGCCTCTAAAACTCTATATTATTAATATAAATATCCACTTTAATGATCACAGCATCATAAAGGACAAATAAGTTGCTGAAAATCATTTAGCGAGTAAATGACGAAGCAACTTTCAAATATAGTTTTGCCTGGCACCAGGGTCTAGATAATTTTTTCCTTCCAGCTTTTGATTTAGGTTCAGGGGGTCCATGTGCAGGTTTGTTAAATAGATAAATTCTGTGTTGCTGGGGTTTGGTGCACAAATTATTTCATCAAAAGATCCAGAATTAAACTTTGATGACATACTACCAAAATCTGGACTGCATTAGGACAATCTTATAAGGAAACATTTCTTCAGAAATAATCTACTACTAAAAATCAACCTTGTGACAAAATTGTATATTCTTAAAAAAATCCTGAAGTTACTATTTCCTAAACAATTTTTGTGGTTATATAAACAGCGTTATTATAGACTAGTGAATATTTCTATACTGTTTAGTAGTAATTAATATGGTGCATTTATTATAATGCTAGAAAAAAATGTATCAGAGCACAGTAGAATTCAATTAGACTCTTCAAAGGTAGGGATTACATAGCAGCATGTTGTAACAGCCAGCTCTCTAAAAAGTCACAGTGTTAACATATTTGTGTGGTAAATACTCCCTTCATTGCCTCCTTCAAACTTTAAAAGGGATGTCATTAACACAGACTTGGGAGAAGACCTGAACAATTAGCTCTCATGAATTAGAAAAAACCAGTAACACAAAACTGATTTTTGATTTTTTTTTTCATTTTCAAGATAATTTACAGTCATCACATTTAAATTTCAGAAATTAAATTGGCCAGAAAAGAAAGGCTTATCAAGAAGTATCCAGTGTACTGATGCTTTTGACAGTTCTCTACATCATAAAGTCAGTAGTTCTACCAATAGTGAAAAGGAGAAACATAATCTGCATTCTGGTGACACGTACTGATCTTTTCACCCATCTCAATATGATAAGAATTTTAAAATAAATTTAGAGTACCTAGTTTTCCCATGATTTTCTCTTAGCATTTATATGTATGTATATACATATATATGTGTGTGTATATCTTTGTGTATACATATATATGTGTTTGTACATATGTATACACACACACATACATATATCTCATTTTTTGTGAAAGCATAATTGTTAAGATTTATCGAGTACTGTGTTCCTGCCATTGTTTTATCTGCTTTGCAATTAACACTTAGTGCTTCCAACAGTCTGATAAGATAGTATTATTATCCTGATTTTACTGCTATGAAAAGTGAGACAGAAAGGTAATGTAACTTGCCCAAATCCACAGAGCTAATACATGGCAGACTGGGGATAAAGCCCAGATATTATGACCCTAAAGCATATGTTTTTAACCCATCTGACAATAAGACTATCTAATTTGAGGTTAACCCTTTTTAAAACTTGTTATTACAAATGTATATTTATGCTAAATCCTGAATATTTAATCACGTTTATTTTCCTAAAAAGACATTTTCAAATGCATTATAATATTTTGCACTAAAAAGCATTTAGATGAATATGGTGACATAAATTAATATAAACATGAATAAACATATTATTAATATAACCTGAAAACAGCTGACAAAATATAGCTTTCCCCACATTTTAATTGCAACTAAATTATCAAAATCAATTTTGCAAATTTTAACCCAAAAAGCAACATTATGTAGTTATTTGTAGGTGAAATCAAGGCTTTTGAAGAAAGTCTAGATAAAACTAAATGCAGCCAGTATCCAACTGTTTACTTTTCCCAAAACATGAATTAAGGTTTCCAAAATTGTGTAACATCCATCAAGTCATCCAAATTATTTTTCTTACCAGGCCAACCTACAGCTGGAATTAACAGTGAAAATGCTTCCTTTTTCTCTGTTACAGTACATCTGCAAGAGCACAGTCTGACTGAAGAAATCAGTTGAACTTCAAAACTAAATAGTTGAGTTCAGTACTGGGGAATACTCAAATATATAACTGTACAACTTATCCTTTTCTTCATGGAAATTCTTCTTTCTAGGCACACATGTGCACGCACACACACACACATTTATATAAAATAGCAATTTTCCTGTTCAATACTTCCTCTCAGAGGATGCTAGAAGAGGTATGGTATTTCACAGTTTCCACTGTGTCTGTCACCCTCACTTGACTTCTCAGCTTGCCAGACACATAAACAGAACAAGATATAATAATAGTCATTAACAGACACATCTGATACTCTCTGCTCAAGTATTCACTCACAGCTCATTCACTTCAATTGCTTTATAGAAAAAACTTGCAATTCATACTCTACATTACTATGTTTTCAGCTTCGGCAAACCATACAGATTTCAAAGGTTAGACAGAACACTTCAAGCCACAAGAATGAATGAACACGGAGCCAGGTATTCTGCCTTTGCCCCTTCAGAGCCCATCTCTGTCTTTGCCATACCCTGCTGTGTGTGGGAGGAAGCCAACCTTTGTGGACTGTTTCAGTAAGTGCCCTTTCCCTCAGGCTGCCAGTGGGTTCAACAAAGGAAGAAACCAATAGAAGATGGGAGGATGATTAGGATACTTTCCTCTCTGCTCCCTGGCCTCTAAGCCACAGCTAGTTGGTTGCAGCTGCCTACTAAAAGGTCTTGTCAGGTAGCCATTAGCTTCTTACTCCAGATTTCATAACCTGGAGCCTGCTTTTCTTCCATTGGTCTAGGTGTGGTAATGAGCACTGGAACTATCATTAATCCATGGGCCCTGTACTCTTTCTTGTTCCCTCAACTTTTCCCCTCTTTTAAAAACAAGCCACTTTATGAAATTCTACCCAGTTCCCTAGCTGAGGGAGCAGGAACTCTGACTTATCCACCACACCTTACAGATCTCATACCTTTATAAGTGGATAATACGTTGACCCAAGAAGTATTTATTTTAAAACAAATACATGAAAAGACGCAATTATAGTATTAGTTACACTTTACTCATTGCCTCAATAGATATTGGCAGGTGTTCACCCAAGGCTAATTAGATGACATTAACATGTACATGAGGGTTAAGAACTAATGAATGTAAAACATACCACACTGTTAGGAACTATGGTATGAAACATTTTTCTTTTTGATTACTGCTGTTTTCAAAAAAAAATTTGGTGCAGGTTCAATTTTAAAGAGACCTCTCAGAGACATGATCTGTGACATCATTTTTATGAACATGCTAATCTAGGTGTCAGTAATTCTATTATAAATATTTTCAGAGAAATCTAAAAAAGTATTAAAATTTGTTGACCTCTCCTTGCCTCTGCAATACACTGAAATTTTAAATTATCATAAAAGTAACTATTTTGCAATAAAAGCTGGGATTGTAAGATGAGCTGTGGCCAAATCAAGCCAAAAGTTTGTTTTGTTTTGGGCATAAATTGCTCTAAAACATTTGGGTCCTTTCCTTTTTTTTTTTTTTTAACCCTGAAAGCTTCACATTAGAATGTAAATGTCTGGCTTTCGTCTGAAAGGTGAAAGGGTTAGCAATACATAGTCTACAATCTAGTAAAGCAAATTGACCTGCAGCTTGGTTGTAGATGCAGTTATTAAACAAAGCATGCTCCTTCGAAGTTCCCACAGTACCCATCATCTCCCATTTCTCATACCAAATATGATCACTTTTCATTTACCTGCATGTGGTCACAGTCACTTCAGTTTATGACTCCAGGAAACATCATTTTCTCTAATATGTTGTTTACAACCACATTTATATTTCCTAATATCTAAATCCAGAAATCAATGAAGTTCCTTTATATAAAGTGTCAGATGATAGATATTTTAGGCTTTGTAGGTTATTTGCTCTCTGCTTTGCTATTGCAGAACAAAAGCAATGATACATTATATGTAAACAAAGGGGCCTAGTTGTAATTCAGTAAAACTTTATTTTAAAAAATGAGTGGTCACCTGAATTTGATCCATAGTCCTTAGTTTGCCAATTCCCGGTCTAATCAGATAAACCGGAATATATCATAGCAGAAGGTAATGTGATATATAATTTGAGATTTTCATTTATAGATTTGATGTTTTATGAAAAGAAAGGAGGAAGTCTTAAGGATCAGGGAGGTGGAAGAATCCCAGATGAGGTTGATGGGATGAACTATTAAGAGTATGTATATCCTGAGAACAAAAAGGTGGTCTAGATTACAGATATGAGTATCAGCCAGTATCCTCCAGGTACCAACCCCAGGAAAAGTAGCTCATGACAGAGGCTCAAGCTGGTCTTCATTTTAAAGGTTTAATTTCCTATCTCAAAACTTTTCACAAGTAACAGGGGTAGTTCCAATGTCTTCTGTAAAAATAAAAGGTTCTGACTTTTTAAATGCCTATGAATCTTACAGGCAAAAAAAGAAATTTAGCCTTGATATCAATTATCAGAGCCATAGATTCAAATGATGTTGACATAACACTGAGTTGTGAAAAATGATCCTGAATTTTTAAAGTTAGCTATTTAGTTATATGAAAGCTCTCAGCTATCTTGTTTGTAAACATTATAGTTGTTAAAATAATTGTACAAGACAGTATTGGCCTCAGTTAATGGCCAATTATAACCACTGATTAAAGTTTAAGTTTAAAGTAAAGTTTAAAACATTACTAGTTTTCTCAAACAAAATTCAGGCACCAAGTACTTTGTTGGTTTACTTCACTTGGAACTCTCCATTAACAGACTAGATTTCTGAAATCTAGTTTGTTAATGCTTTTAAGAAGGAATGTAGGAGACTACATGAACAGAAGATATTGAAACAACATTGTATGAAAAACAGAGAATCATGATTTTGGTATAAAACAAGATTATATAGAGAGATAGTATATGTACCAAAGTCCAAATTCAATTATTTTAGTTTTTGTCATGAGCATCTTTAAAACTGAAGGCAAAGAGCATGTTTTATTCATCAAACAGGTGTATCTTCAGTATGCACTATGTTATAGCATTCATTCATTCATTCTTTCATCCATTCATTTGTACATTAATTTTCATTAAGAAATGCTCCTTGAGCACATACAATATTCTATGTATCATAATAATCCCTGGTCTTTTTAATTTCAGAAAACAAAATTAATTACATGCTTTGATAGAGAAAGGACATGCATAGAGAAAGCATTCCTGATTTAAAAGAGATATTTAAATTGAAGTATCAAGAAGAAATTGAAGCAATCCAATCGAAAGTAGAGCTAGTAGGGCAAGGTGTTTCTTATAAAGAGAATGAAATATGTAAACACTTTTGCACAAAAAGAGAGGAGATGCAAGCAAAGAAGTTATTGAAGAATGTATCTTCCTTAAAGCCAGTTTGGGAACAATTGAGGAAATTCTTGTATTCAGAATTTAGGTAAAGCCAATGCAGTTGAAAACTTGGTGCTGTAGCATACACCACTCTGTAATGTCAGCATTTGTTTTTTGTTTATACAAGAGTTGGTGTCATGTGCCTAAGTAGAAATAATATGATGCTAGCTTCCAATCTTTTGGAATTTTAAGCAGCTGTATTAACATATAAAAGTCACATTTAACATCAAAGATCAAGATAAGATTGTGTAGTTGTCAGTGGAATGCAGATGGTGTTGCTGCATTGATTGATGCTGTTGCAACCAAAATGTTCTAAACTCAGGAATTAACAACAAGCAATGAAAACTGAAACATTGCCACCATGCAGAAATTGACAGGGGGCAATTCAGGCTAAATCTGTACTTGAAACAACTGTAGGGAACCTGCAGTAGAATGTATATTAAAAAAATCTATAATTTTGTGGGCATACTAAATCATGTTACTGCTACTAGTAATGGATGAATTTTAGGAGATCTGAGACTATTATATTAAATTTTATTTTTAAAAACTTACATCTATGAGCATGTATACACTTTTCCAGGAAAAGTGATAATTTCTAGTTCTTATCACTTGCCTCATAAGTTTATGGACCACTGTTCCTAAGAATAACCCTTGAATATCACAAATGTAAATCCCAGTTTAAAATTGTCTATGTGCCTAGTTACTACAGATTTAGGATTCAGTATGCTTATTGATTAACAAAATTCTAAGATTGGACATACCTGTTTATAAACTATCTTTAATAAAAAGGACAATTAGATACCTAGAGATAGAAACCACTAAAAATAACCCATTTTAATAAAGATCAAAAAGAAAGACATTTCTTGCTTAAATTTTATGTTCCTTTAGAATGATTAGTGACATATAATTTTAATTTTTACTGAAAGTTGTTGAGGGCAAAAATCATATGTAAGTAAAAGTATATTTGCATGTTATGAAGCACAATAAGAAAATAAACATTTGAAAACCCTTCACCCAACTTCTATAAAAATGGAACATACCCTGATTAATCAATGTTGCATTGCCTTTTATAAAACTAAAGTGAGTAAGAACTTCTATGAACTGCTATTCAAAGTACTCTGCTACACATTAATATAAAATATTCCTCTGGCTGAAGATGACTAGCTACTTCTATCTTCTCACAGAGGACACCTTTATTAACCAACAAACATACTTCAGTAAAAACAGTTTACCATGTTTTAATGCTTGACTCAATTTTCTAGTTGCTGATATGCTCTAAATATTAAAGGGCAGATGTAAAACATCCTTTGAAAACAAATGTAGTTAGATGTTCTTTGCTAATTTCTTCTAAAATTTGACACATATGCAGAATTGTTTGATTCTGTAGCATTTCCCCTTATATATTTCTCTAGTCTCAAAAGACAAAGTACTCTAACTTCCATTAGAAAATTAAATAAACAAAAGAATTAAATTTTTGCTATATATTTAGCTTTAATTTAGCATGCCATGAGTTTCAAATATGTTAGGTAACATTTTAGTTTCATGATTTCTAGTGAATAATGAAATGGAAACTCATATAAAAGATTTTGGCAGTTTTTGTTGTTATTTAAAATTTAACCATAATTCTCAAGGTTATGTAACATTTAAAGTTATAGTCAAAGACAAGGCAAAGATTTGCAAATGCATTGTTTAATTCAGCTAAATGCATGATGCTTATGTTCAAAGGTCTGTCCTACGTTGCTATTTTGCTCTCAAACAGGGCAAAATAGGACAGGCCTTTGAACATAACTGTCATAGCATTTTTATCAATGGTTTTAGTAAAAGATGTTTCTCTTTCTAGATGAATAGGTTTAAACACTAAATAGGAATTTGTGGCTGGGCCCAGGGGCTCAAGCCTGTAATCCCAGGACTTTGGGAGGCTGAGGCAGGCGGATCATCTGAGGTCAAGAGGTTGAGACCAGCCTGGCCAACATGGTGAAACCCTGTCTCTACTAAAAATACAAAAATTAGCCAGGGGTGGTGGCGCCCACCTGTAATTTCAGCCATTCGGGAAGCTGAGGCAGAATTGCTTGAACCCGGGAGGCGGAGGTTGTGGTGAGCCAAGATCGTGCCACTGCACACCAGCCTGGGCGACAGAGTGAGACTCCATCTCAGAAAAAGAAAAAAAAAAGATATTTGTAAGTTCTGAATTAAGAATCTACTTGCAACTACACATTTGGACCCCAAGTTCTCACCCACTTCCATATGTTTTCTTTTTTAATGGAGGTTGAGAAGAAGAAGAGACAAAGAAAAATATAAATAAATGTGGTTTATATGGGGGACATAGGTATTCTCAAAAGTGACCATTCTTTTGGTCCAATTCATTTACTTTTATTATTCAGCCATGGATTAAAATTAAATAGTAATGAACTTGATTCTGTGGATCCTCATACTTAATTAATTACACAAGATTTGGGAAAGTATTCACCATACATTTTTATGTGTTTTGTTTAAAGACACATAAACTTGGTAATGCGCAAGGTTTTGAAAAATAAGTTAATGTTAAGAATAGCTTCATCTATAGACTGTAATGGAGTTTTCTTAATCCTTGACTATGCATAGGCTGGCTCAACATTCAGTTCAGTGTACTTGTTTATCTAAACTTGTGATAAGTTCACAAGCAACTTTTAGGTATTGTTCATCATATGGTGAAGTAAGTCTGTGGCTCTCTATTGTAGATGAACAGTTGCAATAAAAAAAACACCATTTTATTTAAAAAGACAACACTGTAAACATAATGTTTGTATAAGAGTACAATCTCTTCCAAGTTGCAGGGGGGAAAAAAACCAGATTTCCTTAGGGTAGAATATAAATATTTCAAGATTTCCCATTCATATGTATATGAATGGGAAATCTTAAAATATTACTGTAATGTAAGGGGCATCTAAAGCCCTTAAAAACTAAATACAACCAACTGAAGATTAGTCTACATAAGAAATAAAATGTTCAATAAACTTGAGCTAGAGAAAATCTAAAATTGAATTTGTATTTAAGAGTGACTATGATTAATCACATTCATACAAGTTAAATGATGTTTAATTTGGCTCAATGCATAAAGCTTATGTTCATTCTAAAACTCTGTTTCAAGATTTTAGTCAGCTGGTCAGATTAGAAAGCTTTCAGCTCTTTTCATATTTTAAACTTGTTATATATAATTTTTAAATGAATTAAAAGTCAGGTAGGGATTATATTTGTTAAACTTCTTATTAGCAATTATTTTCCCAGGAAGCAGAAGAATTTTTGAGAGGCAAAATCTAGCAATAGTCTAGAATCTGAGCCTAATTGTTGACATTTCTTTTCTCATTTATCAAACCTCTAAGGGAATTAAAAGAACAGTCATTTTATATTTGTTTCCTTCCCTTAGTAGAGTCTTAGTTGCATTCTAATTTTAATTGTCTATGGGAAGAACACATATTAAATAAGATATATAAAGGATTTTCTTGGACTCCCTTGGGAATTTAATTAAATGGTGATGTTAATTCTTCTATATTACTACATCACACAGATTTCATGATAAAGTAGGTTTCCGGGATACCCTCATCTTGGTCTTCCAAGTATTTCCTCTAGTGAGCTTCAGATGTTTATGTAGCACGTCAGCCATTCTCTCTAAAGATAACTTGGTGATTCCAAACTTAAAACCAATGATCCTTTCTTGAGACTTAAACCCGAGCTTTCTCACAGACACCTTCCTGCATCTTCTCTTTATATTTCATAAAGCTAATATACTTCATTTAAAAGTAAAGAAACATTCTACTTTAAGTACCTACATTGGAAGAACATAAATAATTACTCATATGTTCCAAAGAACAGTTTAACTTCAACTATATGCTTAAGAAATCACAATAGCTGACCTGCCAATAAGCAAGTGATCTAAATGTACATTGATTCACAACAGGCCAACTGTTTTGGTCATATGATCATTAAATCAGCATCTGTAGCAGGAAAATAATATATTGTTAAGGACAAGTCTTCTAAAGTCAATGTGACTGGGTTTGAGGTACAGCTCCATGGCTCATTAAGGTTACAAAATAGTATCCATTGCATTAATATTGCCATGAGGAACAGTGAAATAATCCACGTAATGGTACAGTCTTCACCATGTATAAGTATCTATCTGTGGTTATTGTGGTGTTCATTGAAACTTTCATCAGTCTTCAAATACAGTAACTCCATTTTAGAGGTAGACACTGTGCACAATAACTTATAATTTGAAATCTATTCCTTTATTCCCAATGAAATAAGAAGAGTTTTTGAGTGTTGATTGGAAGTGTGCTATATGACAAAAATATTTCTTGAGAAAAGCAAGCGTAGTCAGTCAGGCTGAATATAAATTGGGCTCAGATTTTTTAAAATTTTAAAGTTCTGGGATGCATGTGCAGAATGTGCAAGTTTGGTACATAGGTATATATGTGCCATGGTGGTTTGCCGCACCTATCAACCCATCATCTAGGTTTTAAGCCCCACATGCATTAGATATTTGTACTAATGTTCTCTCTCCCCTTGCTCCTTATCCCACGAGAAACCCTGGTGTGTAACGTTCCTCTCCCTGTGTCCATGTGTTGTCATTGCTCAATTCCTAGTTATTAATGAGAACATGCAGCATTTGGTTTTCTGTTCCTGTGTTAGTTTGCCGAGAATGATGGTTTCCAGCTTCACCCATGTCTCTGCAAAGGACATGAACTAATCCTTTTTTCATGAATGCATAGTATTCCATGGTGTATATGTGCCACATTTTCTTTATCCAGTCTGTCATTGATAGGCATTTGGGTTGGTTCCAAGTCTTTACTATTGAGTATATACTCAGTAATGGGACCAGTGGGCCAAATGGTATTTCTGGTTCTAGATGCTTGAGGAATTGCCACACTGTCTTCCACAATGTTTACACTCCCACCAACAATGTAAAAGCATTCCTATTTCTCCACATCCTCACCAGTATCTATTGTTTCCAGACTTTTTAATGATTACCATTTTAACTGGCATGAAATGGTATCTCATTGTGGTTTTGATTTGCCTATCTCCAATGACTAGTGATGAGCCTTTTTCTCCACATTTGTTGGTCACATAAATGTCTTCTTTTGGGAAGTGTCCGTTCATTTCCTTTGCCCACTTTTTGATTTTTTTTTTCTTTGAAATTTAAGTTCCTTGTAGATTCTGGATGTTAGACTCCTGTCAGATGAAGAGATTGCAAAATTTTTCTCCCATTCTGTAGGTTGCCTGTGATTTTAAGGTTTTTATGTATTTTAAGTTTTAGTCTCATCAACGCTGATAAAAACACTCTAATTTTAATTAATGTAACAACTCACTGTATATCTTTTATTCATTAAGATATAATTTATATCTGGTAAAAATCTATAAATCTTAACTGTATCACAAGATTAATATTCAAGTGTGTATGTATGTATGTATTTGTATATATCTCTACACTAACAAAATCAAGAGATAAAACATTTCCATCTCTGCTAAACTTTTGTTCCCCATTATGGTTAAAATCTGCCCACTGGAGGTAACCTCGGAGTTCTATCATAATTGATAGGTTTGCCTTTTCTTGAGCTTCACTTACATATATTTTTAGAATGGGAACTATTTTAATTTTGTTCCCTCAGAATGTTTTTAAAATTTACTCATATTGTGGTGTACATTAATTTGTGTATTATTACAGTTCAGTATTTTATTTTTGGCTCTATCAAAATTGTTTATTTTCTTGTTGATATACATGGATTGTTTCAGGTTTCTGCTATTATGAATAAAGCTCCTGTGAATACCTTCTATTGACAATTTTATATACCTATGCACTTGTATCTCTCATATATATACCTATAAGTAGAATTGCTGGGTTATAAGGAAGACATATATTTATTCGAAACTGTCAAATAGTTTTTCAAAGTGATAATTTCATCTTTGCATTCAACCAATAATATGTGTGTACACCAGCCGTTCCATATTCTTGCCAACACTTTTTATTGTTAGTCTTTTTAATTTACGTATTCTGGTGGATGTCTAAGGATATTTCAGAATTAATTTGTATTTCCATGATGCCTAGTGATACTGAGTGATTTTCCATGTACTTTGTCTTCTTAATCAATACAAAAAAACAATCCACATTTGTAACTTATTTATAAAGTTATAACTTATATAATCAATATAGTATGAACATGCAATAGGACGAAGGATGGGTAAACCTGTGCCATCTAGGTTAACATAAAAAATACGGAAAAGAGATGGAATACCCTGGTAGAAACAAAAATTGAGGCAAGACCCATGAAATTAATAAGTAGGAACCTAATTGTTGTTTAGTGGCAGAATCCTTGTGAATTCAAATTAATCTGCTTTTTTCTCTCTACATATGTAATTATGAAATAAATTTCTCCATCAAAATGCTTTTACATAGCAATTTTTTCTCTGTTACAAGTCTTTCCATTCATTTCTTTTATTATCAATAAAAATTTCATTAAAAATGCTTTTGGAAAGAAATTAATTTTTTAAGTCTTTAGTTATACAAGGCATATTTCTGAAATGAAGTTGTAACTCCCTTTGCAAAATCAGAAAAAAATCCCTTTGAAAAATAAAATTAAAGTATTGAATTTAAATATGAGGAAAATATAGGCAAAGCTGGAAAAATATGGAGAATAGGTTATATTTTTTTTTAAAAAAGAATGTTTTAGATAATAAAATACATTATAAAATGCCCCATGAAGTAATTAAAAATATAATTTTTCTAAATAGAATATTTAAAAAAAAATTTGTGAGATGCAGATATCTTGCAGTATAATATTGCCTTTTAATTATACTTAAATGTAACAATTTATCAACATATCTTACAACCAACTGACATTATCAAGTTTACTATTATTTATATACTCTTGATTTTCTTTCAGAGTATTTGTAAAATGGTCTTGAGATGTCTTTAAAGAGTAGCTTCTTCAGCATATTTAACACATTGTATGAAATTAATATGTCATTTAATTAAATTTACATTTGTAGTGTAAGTGCTACAATTTAATATCATTCTTAACATAAGCAATTACAATGAAGAATAGCCACCATTTTGTTTACAACCTTATATCCTAAAATAATTATGATAAAGTATTAATTTTCCTTATTTCTAAAAACTAACTATGAGCCATAATGAAAATTAATATATCCAAAATCGACTGGCCATTTACTGAATTTTTTAAAAATGTTTATTTGCTTTTTTATATTTATTACTTACAGTGGGTAATGTAAAGAGTGTTTAATTTGTTTACTAAAATATAAAAGAAAACATATCATATACATTATAAATAAGCATTTGGTTATATAAATACCTAAATATATTATATACAATGTGTGTTACTTAACATCTTGTATTAAATATATCATATTCATTATATCATATTATGCCTAACCCTAAATATATTAATTCAAATATGTATATCTATGTATATATTTAAATATAAATAAATAGTATGCAAATAATAAACATTACTTATATATTCTACTTTGAACATTGTTAACATGACTCTTGAGAGTAATTCTATTTAATAATGGATAATATCTGATAAAGAAGTCTGACTTAGATTGAAATCTAAATATGCAAATAAATATTGGGTGTGTTTCAAACTTGACAAAATTAATTATCTTGACTAATGACAGAGATAAGAAAAAAAACAATGCATTATATTCTATTAGGATAGCTAATAGCCAAAGCAATTTTAGATTAGATTAATTAGAAAAGTGTGGGCATCTTAATTATATCAGTGTAGAAACAAAGCAATATCAGCTTACTATTTTCAATCATGACAACAGATCAAATTAGACAGGGTCTTTTGCTTCAGAAGATTTACACAAACAGATCATGGCATGAAATAAGCTTGGGGATGAATTAGATTTTTGCAAAGATTAATTGCAACATTAACTAAACTAAACAAAATCAGTATGAGGCAAGATCACAGGAGTGGGTCTAATCAATTTTGAGTGAATTTAAAGTAGTAATATTTGATGGATTTGATTTTAAAAACATCTGTCACATGCATTTCCCAGAGTCACTCCTGCTGCTTCATCGCATCTACCTAGAGACATCACTCTGGGTATTCAACAATATAGTTCAAGACATGATTAGACCGGTGACAATGCCATTGCCTTGAGAGCCCATAGGGCAGATGGTTTCCGATTTAGTTAGCCTGTGGGTGAAGTATAAGGGGAAGTTAAGACTTTTAATGCTGAACATCTGGTTCAGAGTATCTGAAGATGTGATTGCTGTTTTAAAATTTCCAACGCATCTAATGAGGAAATTTTAATAAAACCTCTAAATGCCAAAAGTTTGTCTTGTTACTAACATATATGAAGAACAAACTTATTTCACCATCCATGACCTATACAGAGAAAGCAACATTCATTGGTATAAAACTCCAACATGTTGCCTAAAGATAAGTCACCTAATTTCCAAACCTGAATTCAGAGTTTTAATAATTTCTTGCCTTCACTTTCTTTTTTGCTTTTACCCTAAATCTAGAACCACCAACATCGTTTCAGCATAATCAACTTTTTGGATACACGGTTTTGGTGTCTTATTGACACTATCATACGTATAGTAAATCCCAGTCATCTAATGGTAATGCCAGGGAAAGTTTAACATGGTAACTGAGATTCTGGACTTTCAGGAACATTCCTGATTTTTATTATGTTATATCCATCTTTCATTGAAACAATGGGTTTCAAGCATCAGAAAATAATAAAATTTATTTATAGGATATTATCTGGCTTCTTTTATGTCTCTTAAGGCTGAGTTTTAAATAAATAGACATCATGTTTTAATATATAGGCTCAACATATGGCCAATTCAGATACAGAAAATTCTTCCTGTCACTCACAAACATTGTGATATGTGGATATTGTGGTATGGTGAGATGAGGAATCCACAGAGGGCAAGGGGATGATTAATGAGGATGATTATAGTATCCTACTCTCACCATTCTAAACTAAATGTTCAGGTCCAGTTTTTACAGATATGTTGAAAGGTATGTTTCCTTCTTTAATGTAAGGCAAACTTTTCAGGTTAGGAATATGTGTTGTGAGTTTTAATATACACTATTTTAATTAGTGCTTCTGACACTACGGATGCAAGAAATTCATTTGTAACCTGTTGACTTAAACACCAGTGTTACTATTGCTTCCCCTTTCTGAATAAATAAAAATTAATACCTTCTTTCAGTACTGATAGAGCATTTATTGAGAATTTTTTCTAAATGTATATTTTATAATTTTTATTAATAATAGATTTATGTATGATGTGTTCATCCATTCATTTATATAGAAACAGTTTTTGAGTAATAATGGCATATTTCAGAAACAAGGCCAATGTTGCTAAAATGGTGAATTTCAAAAACAAGTTACACAACTTAAAATAATGAGAACATGTGGACACAGGGAAGGGAGCATCACACACTGGGGTCTGTCGGGGGGAAATAGGGGAGGGACAGCGGGGGGTGGGGAGTTGGGGAGGGATAACATGGGGAGAAATGCCAGATATAGGCGATGGGGAGGAAGGCAGCAAACCACACTGCCATGTGTGTACCTATGCAACAATCTTACATGTTCTTCACATGTACCCTAAAACCTAAAATGCAATAAAAAAATATTTTGCACTTGTGTAATATTTAATATGGATATATTTGAATCCTGATAATTCACTTACAACTAAATTAAAGTTTTACTTTGCAAGTACCCATTAGGTAGAACGAGAAAGGTTTCTAATTATTTTCTCCATGGAATATATTCTTTTTTGAAAACAGATACATTCTACCAGACAGAAAGATATCTTAGAGCAATGGAAATGTTTAAAGATTTTAGTTTTCAACCACTTCCATGGAAGCAAAATAAATAGAAATTACTGAGATACCAACAGAAGTATAGTTAAGTAGAATAGATACTAATGATCAATGGTAAAAACGGTCCACAAAATAGTCAAATAACTAAGCAAAGTACTATCAATAAACATGAAAGTGTGATCTAAGCCTGTTGAATGAAATGCATTAGCAGGGCAATTGCAACAAAGATATTCAAAACAAATCACAAAAAATGTTTTCTTATTACAGTCAGATTTCTTAGAAATCCTAAAAATATTTCTACATACATGATTGAGATGCATTATTTAGTAATATTATGCACAAATACTGGTGTTACCTCACATTTCAATCTTGGAATAGGAAAATCTCTCTCACCCTTATATTGTATATTTGTAGGCGAATTTGGCTCAAGTCATTATTTAATGGTCTTGTTCTAAGTTCCCAAATCTGAAGGTTGGCTGGTCAAATCACCAGCATTTGAATGAGCCCAAAGGAGGTTTTTAGGTCAGAAAGTTGAATGGGAATGACTTTAAATGTCATGAGCTCCCAGTTGGCCATAGCACCCAACACTTGCTACTATATTGTATAACTCTGAGCACTTCATGTGAATGTTCATGTTAATTTTGTGGTCCTGAAGGCTCTAAGCTTGCAGCTACCGGATGGAAATTTTGGAAACATTAATATCTCAAATGTTGGTTCCCATATTTGGAACCAATAAATACATGTGTATACACACACACAGAAGAAAATAACAGGAAGTTTAGTTTTTATTCTCAAGCCTGTAACTTGTCACTGAGTCTTAGCTTATTTTATTTAAAATTTAATTGTTCATTTTGATTCCAATTTAGGTTTCTCTCTTTAATAAACACAGTTGCTACCTCAGCTCTTATTTAGTTCCAGACAATATATTTTTATGGATTTCTTCCATAAGTTGTCTGTTTTAGCCAAGTAATGGGGCTCTCCATGGAGCTGGCATATCAAAGGAAACTAATTCTATCTGTAGTTTGATTGCTCCTTTAATAGGCTGACATCCACATCTAAACTTACCGTAAATTTATTATGAAATGTATCACTGTCATCTGAGGTCTCTCTACAAGTAACCACATATCCCTAAATTATCATAGCCATTATAATTCAAACTCAATGCTTTTCCAACAAAGGCTAGATATTTACGTCCAATAAGGCCAGATGCAAATAATTTTGTTCTATGTATGAAGACTGGAGTACATACAAACAACTTCAGCTAGAGGTTTTTACAGTTTTGTTTTCTGCTTTTTGTTTGTTCATTTGTTTTTTTAAATCTTCTTAGTTTAACAGACTTGATTCATCATCTACTTCAAATCAGCCTATAGTGATTACTAAGCTTCTGTTGAATATACCATTTCTGATGGTACAACACATGCTATAAAGAAATATCTTTGGAATCTGTGGTCATTATCATTTGTTAAAGGGGAGGCTGCAAAACATTATGACCTTGTCCTGCCCTGTTGGAAGTGGATCAACTGCCAAGTATTTGACAGGACACAAGACTTAAGTACTCTACTCACCAGAACTGACAGGGTCAGCGCAGCTCATAGGTAATGATGAAACTAATTTAAACAGCTGTGCTGACATGATGGCTTGACATCTGTCTTTGTTTCCTGGCTGGCATATATGAATGACCAATCTCATTATGTAAGTCAAAACTAACAGTATAACATGGAATCATTTCATTTCATCAAATTGTTATCAATCTTATCTACAGTTTAGCATTCATGTAGGATTCTTCAGCTTCAAAACTCTGTTAGAGCAGAATATGTATATTTACCCCACGATTACAGTTTCCCAGGAAATATTTCTATCACAAAAATACATTTCTAATCTCTTTTTTGCTAGTTCTTCTATTTTTTTTTTTCTTTGAGATGGAGTTTTGCTCTTGTTGCCCAGGCTGGAGTGCAATGGTGCGATCTCAGCTCACTGTAACCTCCGCCTCCCAAGTCCTCCCAGTTGGAAGCAATTCTCCTGCCTCAGCCTCCCAAGTAGCTGGAGGTACAGGCATGCGCTACTATGCCCAACTAATTTTGTATTTTTAGTAGAGACAGGGTTTTTCCATGTTGATCAGGCTAGTCTCGAACTCCTGACCTCAGGTGATCTGCCTGCCTCGGATTACCAAAGTGCTGGGACTAAAACCATGAGCCACTGCGCCTGGCCTCCTTTTCTTTAAAATTAGGTTGCATTTTCACTAGTTCAGAGGGTATACTCATGAGGTCAAGAGATCAAGACCATCCTGGCCAACATGGTGAAACCCTGTCTCTACTAAAAAATACAAAAATTAGCTGGGTGTGGTGGCGCCTGCCTGTAGTCCCAGCTACTTGGGAGGCTGAGACAGGAGAATCGTTTGAACCTGGGAGGTCGAAGTTGCAGTGGACAGACACCATATGCCACTGCACTCTAACCTGGCAACAGGGTGAGACTCTGTCTCAAAAAAATAAAAAGAAAAGAAAGTATACCCTTGTCTTATACATATCATTGACCCAGAAGAGAAGAATTTGAGATGAACATTGCTACCCTTCAGAATACTTTTTCTAATCAATCTGTGTAGGAGACATCTGACTGTAGATTTTAATTATGGCTCATATCATTTAAAAATCTCACTTTAGCAGGTTCAGAAGATAAATTCTACTTGTTTGTCATGAGACACAAAGCCAGTATGGATTTTCTGTGATCTTTATATCAGCAAAACTATTTATATGTTCATGTATTAACATAAAGAAAATGAACATGAAAGCATGACTGAAGACACACATATATATGGACTGCAAAAATGCTTAAATAGAAACCACAGAGATAATCCTATCTGAGTGTTCTTGCCTGCTTTTGTCACTGTCTCATCCAGCAGTCCCTGACTCTTCTTTAATAAACTGCCAACATAGAAGAAGATGCGTCAGGAATCCTGTCAATCCCATAGTTCCAACCCAAGTTCCAACACTGTAGGTACACAGGACTTTGTTAATGAGGGAAGACCAGAGAGAAAAAAATAAGTGAAGGCATAGTATATTACATGCATATTTATATTCATCACACATAAATGATGATAGGGATGAAAAATAACCAACAAACAATTATAATATACCTTAAGATTCTTTTTTTCTTTTCTTTTTGGAAACAGAGTCTCACTCTGTCACCCATGCTGGAGTGCAATGGGACCATCTCAGCTCACTGCAACCTCTGCTTCCTGGATTTAATCGATTCTCCTGGCTCAGCCTCCCAAGTAGCTGGGACTATAGGCATATGCCACCATGTCTGGATAATTCTTTTGTATTTTAGTAGAGGTGGGGTTTTACCATGTTGACCAGGCTGGTCTCAAACTCCTAATCCCAAGTATTTGCTCACCTTGGCCTCCCAAAGTGTTGGAATTACAGGTATAAGCCACCGTGCCCAGCCACAAGATTATGAGTAGACATTTTCAACACAGCCTTTGTGTCTTTATCAGTGTGTTTATTATAAGCCTATCTGATATAATATCCACATAGGAAAATTTGGAGACAGTTGGTATACTTACCTATAATATAAAGTAAAAAGAAGGAAAGGGGGATGAATCATTCCTAAAATATTTCAATGTCAACAGAATTGAATTCTTAAATAGATAACTGCTTCAATTATTTTTTTACTATTGTCTTAGTTTGCTTTGTGCTACTGTAACAGAATACCTGAGACTGAGTAACTTAGGAAAAACAGAGGTTTGTTACTTATAGTTCTAGAGACTGGGAAGTCCAAGACTGAGGGGCCCCCATCTGGCTAGGGCCTTCATGCTATGTCATCCTATGCTGAAAACCAGAAGGGCGCAAGAGCACAAAAGCGAGAGAGCAAGAGGTGGCTAAATTCACTGTTATTACAAACCTAGTGTCATGAGATCAACATTTGTCCAGTCCTTAGGGCAGAGCCCTCATGACCTAATCACTTCATATTAGGCCCCACCTGTCAACATTGAAGCACTGGAGATTAAGTTTCCAACACATGAACTTTGGGGAACACACTGAAACCATAGCAACTGTAAAATAGAAACTTCTCTAATGTGTGTTTCTTCTCATATGATCCGAGGAGAAAGAACCAGATCGTGCACACACAGGCATCTCTGGGCACTGGCACAGGGAATCACACTTAATGAAAGGAAGAGAGGGGGAAGAAGAACCACAGATCTTCAGGAACGACTTTGAGAAGCTGAACTGTAAACCTTCATCTGCAACTCAAACCATCTTACCTCACCCATTTCTAAATTAGGAGGTATTATCGTTATGTGGAGAGTACGCTGGGGTCTGTGATTCTGTATACTCTATCACATTTTTGAAATCTTTCATAATCACACACAGAAGATGATGCTTAAGAAATTATTCTGCCAAAGAAGTGGTTTACACAGCCTAACTGTGATAAACTGAATAAATAATTCCTTACCAATTCAAAGCTGCTTTGAGGAAAAAATATACAAACACACATATGCACACAGAGATTAATTTATATAGAAAGATTAACATACAGATGTTTCCTATCTGCAAATGGATTATCTTCCAATGGTAACTGATACGTGAAATTACAGAGGGCCAAGATCTGAAAATCTGATAAAAGCTCCATATAAACAGTTGTTTTGGTCATAAACAGAAAATCATTCATACATTTTCAGGGACTTCACAGACTCTCTAAACCATAAGAAAGATCCCTTAAAACCAGCACTGAAAAGGAACCAGACCCATTTCTAAACACCTCATGTAAATTAATTTCAGTTTTATACAACATAATGATTTGCCCCATTTTACTAATGAGGAAACTGGCATTCAATGAGGTTAAGTAACATTTCCAAGTAGTGGTGAATAACTGAGTGAAATGTTGATGAGTGTTGTATATAAAACATATGCCTGTAGCATGTATATACAAAAAAATTAAAAGTAAACCCAATACACCTTCTAGACCCTTGATTGTCACAAATGTTGGAATGAAGCCAGACACCGAATGGGTTACATATGAACATTAATCACTCATGAATGCCTTAGCAGGAGGTGCATATTAAAGAGGTTCATTTCTGTATATGGTGTATTTGTGATACTATGAAAAAAATATTTGTGTGATTCATCTCTTCCAGCTTTCCTAAGCCTTGCGTGAAAAAAAAGAGAAAATAAGTCTCCTTTTCCTCCCTATCTGAAACCTTCACCATAAATTGCAGTCTGAATCTCCTATCTCTACAACAGGTGCTGAGATAGGGATAGAAATTCTTCAGACTGCCACTCTCTTCTTTCTCTAAAATAACAAAGGGCAGGAGCTAGGTGCCATCTCCAAGCGCCTTATAAGTTTCATGAATAATAACATCTAAAAGCCAGCAACACCACTGAGAGATTACATAGAGTGCACACAGATGATGAGAGAGAGGGAGCATTTGACTTATTTTACTGTCTGTGTGGTCCCTACCAAAATCTCTCCGCTTAGATCCACAGTCTCTGCCACTGACCCCAGGGCCATATTATTAGGTTCAATGTGTATTATAGATCAAAGAGGAAGCGACCTCTTAGTTTAACAGCATTTTCAATTATGTATTGAATAGTTTGCCTTCAATAATCCATTATTTAACTAAAGAAGAGTGATTTCTTCCAGCGTTTTAATTAGTCATCCACGGTCTGATCATTGAGAAGCCAAGTTGCTGAGGAAATGAAGAGGAGACGGCGGAGAGGACATCATGTCACTTTCCACATCTGCACCTGACACCATTCCTTCCGCTTAGTTAGAATCTGGTTATAGAGGTTTGTTTTTAGCACCTTACCAACTTTTTCCACCTAAAGCTATGTACCTTTGGCTCCTGCAAAACACAACATATGTCCTAAGGGTAGAGTTTCCTTTCTTTTTCAAGAAGCTTGACAGGCAGCCTCCTAATATTGGGAGCATAAAAAGAAACACACAGAAACTTGCCACTTCCACTCCCAGCTTTTATAAAGACCATGTGCTGTTACAGCTCCACTGGAGAGCCATTTAGCCTTGCCTATGAATATACCAGGTGCAAATCGATCTTTCCAGCATTCCAACCTCTCCCATTTGTCTTTTCAAGGCTAATGCTCCTTCAAAAACAAATATTTCTTTTACATATCTGTCATGTGTTTATTATCGAAATTTTGAAAGGAAAAAAAGAAATCATGCACAGAGTTGTGGTGTTTAATCAGAAATGAGTTGATTTTGAATATACAAAATGTCAAATAGTAGTCTTCAGTCTATTGTGAATTATCTGACCTTCCCTGATAATCTGGGTCACTTTCCCTAAGACAATCAAAGGTGGTGCCGCAGTGTCACCTTAACCACAAGAAGAGACAAGATGAATCATCTAAAGGGGGAATTTCTAATTTCTTATTGTCCGGAGAATATGTGTCACAAGTATTTTATTTTGAAATTTGACATTTCATAATGATGAAGATTACTTTTTCCTTCCAGAGAAGAGAATATCATTTGGGCCAGTCTATCTTCTGGTAGCTTTCATTCATGCATCCTGAAAACTTGTTGCTGTATTTCACAATGCAAAAGGCTAAAGCACAAACACAGTGTCAAGTTGTCCATAAGCTGGGAAACTAAAGCACATTTACGTGAGGCCAGATGAACAATATTAGTGTCATTAGTTTATTCTTCCAACTCTAGATAGACTGTTAACAACAAAATAATTGCATTTTGGAAAAATCTTCTCATCTCTTCTCTTTGGGTTACAGAACCATAAAAATAAAGCAAGTATTTTTTTATTGTGTTTCTCATGGAGTAAAGGCTAGCAATATTTCTCTTACTACTCCAGTAATTTGCTCAGGTTCTAAACACAGTTTTTATACAATGGAGGTTGAATGAAACTACAAAAAAATTTTCAGAAACATCTGCATTAGGTGACCAGGATAAATTTCTCACCATATGGTCACACTCACATGGCCAATCTTACAAAATATAACCAAAGAAAAATTAAGATTAAAGGAGGACTTTTTCCAGATCTCATCCTGATAAAATTCATTATTGCTTCTAAGAGAAAAAGACAAAAAAGAACAAAACATAACGAAAAACATGTCTATGATTTATTTCAAATAACCCAGAGAAATTTGTCAGTTTAACATAAACAGAAAACAATCTCTTGCAGTTTATAGATAATATTGAGACTTTTCGGCAAGTTATCCAAAAGAAAAGGTTATATTTCAAATGCAAAAGTGATTTACTGTTCTCATAAATTGCTACTCAATCATGTAAAATCTGGGATAGAGAAAAGGTCTTAGTGAAGTTATGAACATTTTTATTTAGATTCATTTTAAAAGAACAATTAGTCATGCTAAGTCGTAAGAAAGATGATGGCACTTTGTTCCCTGAACATTCTGTAATTGGAGGACTGACAACTCCTTTATATTCTTAAAGGTCAGATAGAGACTTAAAGCACTGTTGTGTCAACCCTGAGAACTCCCCTCTAAGAGAAGGCCCTATGTAACCTTATTCAATGGTCATCTTTTGAATCTAGTCCAATATTCTTATGTAATATCCAAAATGATAGAAATCCTGGGGACCCAAGAGTAAACAATCATTCAAGTCTGAATCAGTGGTAGCCTCAAAATACTATCAACCATCTTGGTTAGGGGTTGGCAGGAGTGAAAACCCTTATTGGTCATTTTGCAAATTGCCTTTATGACTTATTTTCCACTGCAATTGATTTCAAGCTACCAACTTGATGTCACTGAACATAAAGTTGGGAAGAGATGCACAGTTACACATCCTTATACCTATCAAGCAGATGCAGCCGATGTAATAACAAAACCCTTTAGAATATATGTAATAGCAAAGTACTAAAAGTAATTAGGAAGTGATTAGTCATAAGCAATTCTTACCTTGTTTTTAATATAATACATTCAAGTGTAAGTTTATATAATTTAATTTTAATATTGTCTACATTTAACTACCAGCTTGAAAAATCCTGAAACCAGTGGGTTTTCATGAGCTCTTATCATCTGGCTGTGAAACACTACTGGTTCTGACTGAGCTCCTGTCCCTGACTTGTTGGCCTGGTGGATTCTAGATGTTAAAAAAAAAAAAAATTTAGGCTGATTATCCTTAACATGGTGACCCCTCAGTATTAAAAACAGGACCATTCCAAGGTCTTAGACTCTTTGGAAAGACTGAAAAAAGCTATTGAACTTTGTCTTAGAAAATTGTATGGATACAGACACCAAATTTTACTTATAATTACAAGGAGTTGTTTCCCAAGCCCTCCTTACAACCCCAGCTATTTTGAGGCAAGTAATGAGGGAAGGCTGACATAGTCATTAAAGGATAATGTGAAGGGGGACTAAAGAAGCATCATCAAGGGGCACTGCTAATGTATGATCTTATAAAATCAATTTCCATTCAATTGCTTTATCAAATAGCTTACCTAGAAATAACATGCTGTTAACCCTTTCAGGTATTGTATTTGTTTCCAAGGGCTGCCAATGCAAAAAAACACAAACTGGGTGGCTTAAAATAGACTTGTTGTATCAGTTCTAGAGACCAGAAGTCTAAAAACAGGATGTCAGCAAGGCTGTACTCGCTCTGAGGCTCTGGGTAGAACCACCACTTGCCTCTTCCTAGCTTCTAATTGGTGGTTGGTGATGTTTGGTGTTGCTTGACTTGTAGTTTTATCACTCCGGTCTCCTCTTCTGGCATCACATGGCCTTCTCTCTGTGTGTCTATATATCCCCTTATAAAGACACCAGTATTAAAGGCCTATCCCACACTCCAGTATTACCTTATCTTATCTAACTAAATCTGTAAGAACCCTGTTTCCAACTAAGGTCACAGAAGCACTAGGGGTCAGGACTTCAGCGTATCTTTTCAGATAACACAGTTCAAACAGTAACAGGTGTTAAGGCAATAATTTCATAAATTATGGATGGTAATAATTGCTCCTATATATGAAGCCTTTTCCCAAATAGAATTGTTTGAGCAATATCATTATTTCTCTTATGATTTTGAAAAGGAAGGTATTTATTTTCCTATTTAACAAAGCTAGAAGCTCTCTCACTTATAGAAAAAAAACTTACCCTAAATCATCTAGTGTAGCAACAGATTTGATCAGATATAAGGCCAGGGTTCTTTTTAAAGCTCAAATTCACTTCCTTACTCACTGAAGCCCTTTCTCAGGCTTTGTTCTGAGCCTCCTCTGTGCATGCTCCGTCTGCACAGAAGCCCCCTTCTAAACAGGAGAAAGTGCACAAATCTCTCAACAAAGTAAAATATTCTACCCCAAAGGTGATTTAACTTCATGTATAAAAAAGTGCATTTTGCCTGATGTCTTCAGTGACAAAAATAGCTCTGTGTCTACAAAAACACCCATATCTGAGCTGCTTTTTAATGTCTTTAGAGCTTGTGCTGTCATTTTACAGTTAGAAGCATGCTGTTTTTGGATATAGAGATAAAAATACAAAAAAAAAAAAATGTTGTTGCCCCCAAAAGAAAAAGCAGATTCTTTTATTCGTTCAGTAGTTCTTTAGGGCTTCTACTACACAAAGCAGAAGGGATTCAAAAAGCAGACCTATTTACATTCAGTCCCTTTGCATTCAATAGCTGTTGAACACTCACTGCGTGCAAAGCCCCAAATATAGTTGAGTTCAATTATCGGAAAGGCAGATGTCTGAAAAATTAGTGTGATTTGTTCACACTCCGTTTTAGTCAATGATGCCAAAATTTGACATGACATTGTTTTCTCAATTATACTTTGTTTATTAAGGTTAGTACTTGCTTCCTGACAACTATTTAATTCCTAATTCAGTTTTGTACTCCAGACAGGTTTTCTTAAAAAAAAAACAAAAAACCCTTAAAACTAATAAAAGTTAAGAACTACATTAGTTTCAGTAAAAGTGATACTAGAGAAAAAAATGTATACATTTGAGATAGTCTCAGCAAAGCACAGATCATTATTGACAGTCAGAGGCTGACATGTGACAAGTAGTCAAACGTTTCTGAAGAGTTTCACAAAACTTGCCCAAACATTGTTCATAAGTATGACTGAATTCTCAGTTATTCTCTTCTTGTTGCAATTTCCAACCCAGTGAAGGGATCTGTTATATAGGAGTCCTGGTAGGTATCACTTGGCATTAATGCAACCATTTTGGGGCCTGAGCTCTGTATCTAATAAAGAAGCCTGTTTTATTTCCCAGTAAGTCTATTGAGAGGAATCTACCTTCATGAATCAGAAATTTTATGCTCGTGTCTAGAGCGATGCATACTGTTTGGTGCTGTTTCCATATAAGCATGCCCGCTATTTCTTAGTTCCGTTGTGTTCAGTAGTGAGTTACTCGCTGTCTTCCATATGCTATGAACTACCCCAGATGATAAGGATGGAGAGATCAAGGAGAGAAAGACTTCTGTATGAATCTCAGTATAGTACAATCCTAGCTAACAGCAGTTTCTACAATAATGGAAATATTTTGTTCCTGCACTGCCCATTTTGACAGCCACTAGCCACACGTGGCCACTCAGCATATGAAATGTGGCAAGCTAAATGAAAAATTCAACTTTTAATTTTAATTGCCATAGGTGGATAATGGCTACTGCAGAGGACAGCACAGGTCTGATGGAACAGACAGGCCCATACAGTGATAAATATAATAATAAATATAGAGTTTCCAGAACAGAAGGGTTGAAACTGAGAGATGAGGTTATGGTTGAGTGGCTCTGAGGTTACAGAGAGTTGCTCTGAGGAGGTGATGTCTGAGCTGGGTCTTGATGTTGAAATTTGCCAGGTGACAAAGGGGAGAAAGGATTCTAGAAAGAAGCAAATGAACCTATTGAAAACAATAAACTGCAAATACTCATTTGGACACAAAATCTAGCTGTAAGGCACTGAGTATAAATGTCTTCATTCTGACTTTTGTAAAATTAGTTTTCAAGGCACATCTATGTTCACATTTTGTTTTTACCTGTAGAACAAACAATATGAGACTATTTCTTACCTGGAGTACTATACTATACAATGTACATATTAGATTCAAATCTACGATCACGGCAGAAAATGGCTCATCTGAAATTTACATTTAGTTATAAGAACTCTTCAATTTCTCATACTAACTGCTAATATAAATTTCTGAATGGAGATATAGGATCTTATGTGTCTATTATATTTCATCTAGATAATTGCAAACCATATTTTAGCCCTCTAAGATCTTTGAAAATTTTGAATAAGTCCTCCTTGGACAAACTCTTTAACCCAGATTTGTGCTATTCACATATTTAGAAGTCCAAAAATCTGTCTACATCTGTGTTAAAGGACAAAATTCTAAGTAGAATGGGAAGGGATGGAGCCTTGCAGAGGTCCGTCAGAGACAGATCCTACATAAAGGTCAAGGTGGGTCACCAGTACTGAGATTCCTCAACTTCCTTCTCCAGCTGCAAATTTGGTCTGTAGCTTCCTTGTTTACTAAGTGGACACACTGTACATTTATTTGGTTCAGCACAACAAATACTGTCTTAATGGCTTGGCTTTTGTTTGTTTTCTAATCAGGCAATATTCTAGGCAGAGGGGATACAAATGTGTAAAGATGAGCATTAGTCTGAGACTTGTAGCAAGCAATAAACTGATGGCCCAGTTAAGTCTTGATTGCTGTGTGTCTTTATCAAAATAGCTATCTAACAAAATGTTCACAGCTTAGGACATCATGGGTCAAATTAGATTTCAGCAGGATAGAGAAAGAGATAGAGAAACAGAGGGAGAGAGGGAGGTTTGAGCATGTTTCTAATTTCAAAGAGAGGCGAAAACGAAAAAGGTGATGTGTTTGAGAAGAGAAATAAATCAAGCAGAGAGTATGGCAAGGCAGGGGTGGTCTTATTTTTTCAAAGCATATTAGAAACATTTTGTTCTACTTTTTTATTCTTACTTTTTGAGACAGAGTCTTGCTCTGCTGCCCAGGATGGAGTGCAGTGGTGTGATCTCAGCTCACTGCAACCTCTGTCTCCTGGGTTGAAGCAATTCTCCTGCCTCAGCCTCCTGGGTAGCTGGGACTGCAGGCACATGCTGCCATGCTCGACTTTTTTTGTATTTTTGTAGAGATGGGATTTTACCCTGTTATCCAGGCAGGTTGCAAACTCCAGAGCTCAGGCAATCCACCTGCCCCAATCTCCCAAAGTGCTGGGATTACAGGCATGAGACACCATAGCTGGCCTCTTTTACTTTTTGAATATTTTACTCATAGAATATTTAATCAATTTATACATGGTTCTGATAGCAATCATTGGTGACTCTAATATGAAACAACATAAAGATACTGAGAAAAATAATGGAAGATTTAGGGTGAAAAATTTTAAAATACAATTGAGAGTTATGATTTAGTAGAGAAATCAGTGTTTGTTATGAAAATACTTACTATTATTTGTTATTGGCCTATTACCAGATAATGACAAATTGAGGAAAAAAATCCATCTCAATATATATTTAACCATACATATGCCCATTCTCCAAGAAGAAACCTAATTGACTATGAATGTTCAAAAAATTAAAACATCATGGGACAATCAGGTTTGTCAGATTTATTTGCAATGTGAAATTTGATTCATTATAAGAGTTCTTAAAATAAATCTGACATACTGGGCTACCAGAATAATTTTGATTCTAAAGTAGAATAGTCAAAAGGGTTGTTAATTAAAACATTTAACTAGAATTATCTTTCCAACTAAATTTAATTTGCAGTCTGTAAAGCAAAAGCTGTATCTACCACCAATTTTATAATAGTAATTCCAAATAAGGTCATGTTTACATAATATATTGACCTACTGAAATTTGAGAATTGTAAGTTCATATCCTACCAGAAACTAGGCATGAAATACAATCCTGGTATGAAGTAAATTCCTCAATTTATGTGATATATGGATATTTTTCTTCCTTATTTATTTATTTTGAGATGGAGTTTCACTCTTGTTGCCCAGGCTGGAGTGTAATGGCACAATCTTGGCTCACTGCAACCTCTGCCTCCCAGGTTCAAGTGATTCTCCTGCCTCAGCCTCCTGAGTAGATGAGATTACAGTCACACGCCACCATGCCTGGCTAATTTTTTTGTATTTTTAATAGAGACAGGGTTTCACCCTGTTGGCTAGGCCTTATTTAATTTTTTAAGGCAACTTTCTATGCTCTGGAAAAGCAAGTAATTAGAATAAAAATTGTCTCTTTACCCTCCCACTTCTCTTACATTCATAAATTAGTGAAAATTTTGAGAAAGATTTGACTAGAATCTATTACTTTATTCACTCTCAAGGATGGTTTTTAAAAAGAGTATTCTGTCAATAAATTCAACTGGTAAGGAGAAAAAGCAATGAAATTCTAAGGATTTAGATGGCTGTTTTTTATAGAACATCTTATGGGCAATGTTAATTTTAACATTTTGTAAAAGAGTTAAGCTACATGACTCTTCCTGAGACATACTGACTACAGTTACCTAAGTTGAGATTTCTTTCTTGTTACTATAACTAAGCTGAATAGTTTTATCAGTGTGGGGAATTTTCAACTTAGCTATATTTGTGATAAGGTTCATGGTGCAATGCCTGATCATTCAATGCAAAATAAGCTATGATCTTTAAAAACTTGCCCTAATTTAAAGAAAATTCCTTATTTATCCCAATCAACATTACAGAGTGGGAAGGATGTCTCTCTGATATATAATACAAAAAAAATCATAGGAAATTCTCAGAACTTATAAAAATTAGAGCATTTAGCTACTCATGCCTGCTAGGTAGAAGTTTTAATTCTATCACTGAAACAGCAGAAATATGCACCCAGGAAAACAGAACTATTTGCCCCAATCCATATTACTTCCCAGGAATTCAAAGAACTCAGTGAATTCATTGTTTTGTCTCTGTCCAAGTCTGAACTTGAACCATGAACGATTCTAACTTTATACCCTTTTCTATACCAAATTTCCTTTGAAATACAGTCTCTTTAGCCAATACTCATGACTACATGAGGCAATAATAGAACCCCAGTCTCTCATTTAAATGTTCATGGCAGGAGACTTTACATTAATATTAAAGGTGATCAGTGTTATTGTGAGAGGGAATATTCTCATTGTGTTTTACACAGGAGTTAGAATATTCTAGAGTTATAGTGTACTCTTCTTATACTTTCTTCCACTGCCAAGCACATTCTTGTACCTTTGTCAAATGTTCTTGTAAGTTGAAGTTAGATCCTACTTAAAAATCTCTACATAAAATGAAACCAGCTATAGCCAGCTAAGAACTTTTCTTATCCTTTTGCCTTTAACTAACCCATCACACCTTGCAGCCACTTTTCAACAAGTTTTATGGGTCTTAATAGATGTTACAAAACAATTGTCTTTTTCTTGTCAGAAACATTTTCTAATTTGAACTTTATTTAACTTACCTTTATGGCAACTGGAGCAATCATTTATAAAGAAAAGACTGTGATTACTGGATTCACTCCCCTAACTAGATATTGCACCATGCTCATGATTCTAATAACCTCATTTCACATGAGTTTTTTTTTTTTTTTAATTTGAAACAGAGTCTCACTGTGTCACCCAGGTTTGAGTACAGTGGTGCAGTCTTGGCTCACTGCAATCTCTGCCTCTGGGTTCAAGCAATTCTTCTGCCTCAGCCTCCCGACGTAGCTGGGATTACAGGCATGCACAACCATGCCCAGCTGATTTTATAATTTTGGTAGAGGTGGGATTTCACCATGTTGGCCAGGCTGGTCTCGAACTCCTGGCCTCAAGCAATCCAACTGCCTCAGCCTCCCAAAGTGCGGGGATTAGAGGTGTCAGCCACAAGATATCTTAAGTCATCAGAGGAAGGCTTCAAGAAAGTCATGTTCCTTCTATTGTACTGATTATGAGTTTGTACAATTGTCATAAATAGCAACTCTGTCTACTGAGAATCAGTGGTTTAAGGGTGGTGGTATCTGGTATCTTTTAAGGAAAGATAAACTCTCAGTCTATAACAATAGAGGAACTGGAGAAAGAAATTAACCAGAGAAACGTGGAGTTGGAAGGAGACTCAGAGGTTACTTATTCTAATATCCTGTCATATGCATAAAACCTGTTCATCTCCCCAAAACGGTTCATACAGAAACTGCTTGAGCATTTCTAGAGGATGAGGCAAATTCACTGTATTCTAAATAGGCTAGCTGAAAATTCTCACTTACAGTGAACTGCAATCTGTCTTCACAACACATTCCATTTCATTCTGCTTATCAAATAGCAAACACTTGCGGGAGTTCCTGTGCATTCAGCTCTGTACTGAGTAGGAAGGTGGGATTCAAGGACATTTGAAAACATACTTTCTTCTTCTCCCATGGGAAGGAAACAGAATGACTAAGCTTCATGCTTCCACCATTCATATAAGGGGCAGACAAGGCAGTGAGCACTTAGGCAAGACAGCTGGTGTCCAGAACCTGTAGACTATAATAATAACACCTCATGAGTTTGTTTTAAAGATTAAACTTGCATTCAGAATTGCTTAGTAAATTCTGAGAGTTGCACAAATGCAAATGCTAATTTTCACAGCATCCCTTGCAGATTTCTATGGTAAAATATCCTACCTTGCACGATAATAAGTGATTTGTTTAGCTGCTAGTTATGGAAAAAATAGTAACATATTGTCCCTTTTTTTGTACTGAGTGCTTATTACAGTTCTGGCATACCAAAAATGTTCATACAGATCTGCTGATTTAATCCAAATGACCACTCATCCAGGATTCTCACATGGTGATATTACTGAATAGCATTGCAGATTAGAAGCAGGACTGTTACTGTAAAGATAAATAACTAGTTCACTTTAGATATAATCAGTTTAAGCATGAAGCATCCTGAAGTACTAATCTAGAGGGTAAATGAGAGAATAAGACTGGATGAGATGTTTTAGAAGTTTTCACAAAGAGGGAATGGGTGACATCATGTAGGGAGAGAAACTGAAGAGGAATCTCTTCACAGAGGAAACAACAAAAGTTCAACCTAAGAGCTGAGACATTTCTAGGTATTTGGATTGGCAGAATAAACCACTTAGAGAGAAAGCCAGGATGTACAGCTTTAGCCAGCTAAATCTGCTATTACTCACACTTTACTTACTCTCCTAATACACTCTTTGATCTACCAATAAGTATGTGGTAGTATTCTCTGTCCAACCTAATTTGATGGAAGACAGTGTGGCGATTCCTCAAGGATCTAGAAATAGAAATACCATTTGATCCAGCAAGCCCATTACTGGGTATATACCCAAAGGATCATAAATCATTCTATTATAAAGATACCTGCACACATACGCTTATTGCAGCACTGTTCACAATAGCAAAGGCTTGGAATCACCTAAATTCCCAGCAATGATAGACTGGATAAAGAAAATGTGGCACATATACACCATGGAATACTATGCAGCCATAAAAAAGAAATGAGTTCATGCCCTTTGCAGGGACATGATGAAGCTGAAAACCATCATTCTCAGCAAACAGACACAAGAACAGAAAACCAAACACCCATGTTCTCACTCATAAGTGGGTGTTGAACAGTGAGAAACATGGACACAGAGAGGGGAACATCACACATTGGGGCCTGTTGAGGGGTAGGGGGCTAAGGGAGGGATAGCAGGGGGCTGGAGGGATAGGGGAGAGATAGCATTAGGAAAAATATCTAATGTAGATGGTGGGGTGATGGGTGCAGCAAACCACCATGGCACATGTACCTGTGTAACAAACCTGCAAGTTCTGCACATGTACCCCAGAACTTAAAGTATAATAAAAAAATTAAATTAAAAAAATTTAAAAAAGAAAAATTAAATAAGATCTATACTTCTAAAAAGTTTACAGACTCCTAAACACTTAGTTAAAACAAGACAACACTTACTTAAAACACAGTAGACAACACTTACTTAAAACAAGAAAATGAAAGTAATATAGATTAGGGTAGCCAAATCGCATGATTGTGAGTTTAAATTGTGCCACCATATGCCACAGCTTCTACAATTGTAATAGAAACAACAGAATAGTGTGGATCTACTATGCTGATAAAACTTTATAAATTAGATGGGTCCACAATTGAGCCATATATAGGTAAAGGTTTGACAAATTTTATCTTCACCCAAGTAAATCCTTGGGCTTGAATCCTGTCTCCTCTACTTACTAGTTGTGTAAACTTGGACAATTTAGGTAGCCTGTCTTGGATCAATGCCTTTATCAGTAACTATGAAAATTAATAATAGGTATCAAAGAATTGCCATAAGGAGTAAATTAATTGATTGGCTCATGCATAGCACATTGAAATATGTAAGGATGTTAGTTAAACCCATTATTTCTTCTACTAGCTTAAAGTAATATTTTGCTATGAATCAGGCACATTGTGGTGTGCTTCATGTATATTCTACATGTATTTCTATAAAAATAGGTTCTTTCACACAATTTAACACAATAAGCTATTCTTCCAATTATGATCTTCAAAATATCAATAAATGCTTAGGTGGATAGGATAGAAACTGGGTATTGCATGTAAGTAAGAGAATTGCATGCAAGAAAAAAAATCTGATAATACTGTTTGTTTATACAATCTCTTTGATCATTTTTGTAATTGTGACAAAACAGGAGCTTTGCTTATTTTTTAAATTTGAATTATCTTATTTAGAATATAAGAGAATAATCTAGTTGAGGAAAGATCATTGTATTAGGAATTAGCATCTCTGGGTTCTAACCTGGCATCTATCACTAACTTCCTATGATTTCTTGAAAAAATAAAGTAACATGTCAGCTTTAATTTTCTCACTGTAAAATGAGAGAATATGGTGTCTTTCCTTCTTATTTCAAAGACGTGTGCCGCAGGTCCAGTGATGATTTCATATTCCAAAGTGATATTAACCAAAACCTAGGCAGTATCTTTTTACATCTCAGATGCCATCTGACATAGACAAGTGGCTGTAGAGCTCTGTCTCTGGCTGTACGGTGAGTGGACAAGTGGGTGCTGGGGCTGTAACCACAGCCCTCATCTATGGTCCCTTCCTGGCTTTGATAGTCTGAAATTGTTTTCTGCTACTCCAGTCATAGTAGCAGTCAGAATCAGTTTCATCACCTAATTTATTAACTGATGGACAATTCCCATCATGTCATTATAACTTTTCCCATTCCTATAAAAGAAACCTGACTTGCCATGGAAGGGAGAAATGGTCTGTTGGTTTGTGAGTACGTGTGTGTGTGTTTCCTAAATTCATGTCTTATCTATATATATGGACTTTCTATTTTCAAGAAAAGAAAAGGAAGCAAAGTGTAATTTCTTTCCAATATTCAGTGACTAACTTCTCCAAAATCACAGCAAAATAATTTTTTTTTGCAGACCGAGTCTTGCTCTTGTTGCCCAGGCTGTAGTGCAATGACGCAATCTCAGCTCACTGTAACCTCCACTTCCCAGGTTCAAGTGATTCTCCAGCCTCAGTCTCCTAAGGAGCTAGGATTACAAGCTCCTACTACCATGCTGGGCTGATTTTTGCATTTTTAGTAGAGACGAGGTTTCACCATGTTGATCAGGCTGGTCTTGAACTCCTGATCTCAGGTGATCTGCCCACCTCAGCCTCCCAAATCCCTGTAATGCTGGGATTATGGGCATGAGCCCCACACCCAGCCAAGGAAACAATCTTATAAAACATATTTTTTAAATTAATTAAATTATGGTCAAAATTCTGAAAATTAAAAAACTATAATCTGAAGTAATGATTATTTTGAGAGATATTGTATGAATTCAACTATACTATCCCCCCACTCACTGTAATTAATGGAAAATATTTATAAGAATTTAAAATCACATCATTTAAACAGATTTCAAATAGAAGGGATATTCTCTGTTATGTATCTTTTGAAAAAAATCTATTTTCTAGGTTGCCAAAGTTAGAACATTGCACTAATGATAAATAAATACTGCCTGACTTTTTAAAAATAATACCATGTTAAAAAACCTGGAGTGTTTTGCCATTTACAAGTCAATTCACAGCTAATAGTAAATATTGCAATGTAATATTTAGGATATATATGGATGGTACATGGCCCCCAAAAGGTTATATGTGTGTAATTTTTTTCAACCAAGGCTGCTTCTAGAACATATATAAATGTTACTGCAAATTTCATCATACATAATTCACATCTTTCTCCTAATAGAGACAGTAAAGTTTTATATGCAAAATACATAAACAGAAGCAAGATAAGGTAGTAGAAACAAACATTTGAGAACAAAATGCCTTATCATCTACAATGCTTATATTACCATGTTTATTAAAAAACAATGGACTCTTCATCTACTATAGATTTTATAACACAGTGTGTAACAATGGAGAACTGAATAAGAGCCAGGTTAAGATACATAATAGAGGAGTCTTTCATTTTTTTAAATATGTAAAAATTTCTCTTACAGAGCATGTCTCTTTGGAATGATTTTTGTTGTCTACAGAGGAACAATCCTTTCATAAATAGAATTTTAAAATCTGTCAATCATTTGTATGTTTCAATATAAAATAGAGAGTTCTGCAGTACATAGACTTTCTATTTTATCTTTCTTTAATAATTGCATAAAGAGGAAAGACTAATTTTTTTACAGAAACATCCAGAAATTTAAAATATGTATACATCAGATAAACCTCTGACATTTTCCAATTTGGCATGCTAATTTAGTAAAAATGTGCTTTTATTATACAATACTCAGATTCTAATTCCTTGCGTACTATATTCTGTCATGTCCAAGACACTTCAGATTATTCATTTTTGGAATGAGGTGCTGTATAAATAAATAAGTACACCCCAAGCACAATATTCATTAACCAACCAGTAAACACTAAAAAACAAATTACCTAAATTCATCTACTGACTTAAAAGGTTGTAAATATTGGCAGCTTTGCTGTGTTAAATAGCTTGAGTTACTTGCTGGGCAATATTGATAAGAAGGGAAAACTATTATTTCAGTAGAATGAAATGCATTAGGTTAAGGAATAAATGTATTAAATATGTTTGTTCAGACAATTTGGAAATAATTTTTGTATTATATGAATTGAAACACAGTATGGTTAAGTCAGAGAATTCAGGAGCAACACTGAGAATAATAGGGGAAAAAAAGGTGAGGATTGCTCAGAGTTTCCATGCTTTCGATCCCAGGAATGTGGTAAGCTACATGCACAGATGAAATGAGTCAACTACAGTGAAGGAGTCTCATGGAACCAAACCATTTGGGTCCCCCTGCCCATTTCCTCAGATATGTAACCCACCTGCTTTATATTAATGGCTATATAGTGAGATAATCTATATAGAAATGGATGAAGATGAATCATGAACCAAAACCCAAGTATATTTCCAAGTTTTACCTTGGAGGATATTTGAGTTCGAGTTTGGCAGCAGGTGTGTGGTCAACAAATGAAGTCACAGGGTGATGGTCTTCAGTTGTAAAACAATTTGCTTGTACTAGACCTGCAAACTAAAGGGTTTTTTTGAAATCCACAGTGCTTTCCTTTTTGTCTTTTCTGGTTTTTTGTTTGGGCTTTGAATGTTTGTTTTTTTGGTAGCCATTATGCATGGGCAGTTGGGACACAGCTGAGAATCGTAGAGCTCCTTGTCAAGTGAAAACCTGGACTGCTTTTACTGCTTCTTACTCAGAGAGTTAGTATAAACAGAAAATGGGGGTGAACAATATTTGGGTTTTGTTTTTAATCTTAAAAATACTGCTTATGGCCCTGGTGCAGTGACTCATGCCTGTAATACCAGTACTTTGGGAGGCGGAGGCAGGTGGAGGTCAAGAGTTCAAGACCAGCCTGGCCAATATGATGAAACTCCATCTCTACTAAAAATACAAAAAACAGCCAGGTGGTAGTGGTTTGTGCCTGTCATTTCAGCTACTTGGGAGGCTTTGGCAAGAAAATCACTTCAGCCTAGGAGGCGGAGGTTGCAGTGAGCCAAGATCGTATCACTGTACTCTAGCCTCAGTGACAGAGTGAGACCCTATCTCGAATATATATAATATATATGTATGTGTGTGTGTGTGTGTGTGTGTGTGTGTGTGTGTGTGTGTAATATATATGTGTACATATATATAATATATAAAGCTTCTGGTACAAAATATCAGACAGGATTTTTTTGTCTTCTTCTAAGAAGTTTACTGAAATTGTAAGAGAGAAATAAAAACCAATAAACTTATAACAGTTCTGAAAAAAAAAAGACTGGGTTGAGGAGATAACTAGGCTTCAATGGAGCAGCTTTTTGGATAGACATATGGAAGAGAGGAAATAAAAAAATCATATATCTGTTTTAAATAAAGAAGGTGAAACTAACACTTAAAATATTCATAGGACAAAGTCTTTAAGGATGTAGGAGCTACTCTTTACAACGACAACTCAGAGATGTATAGTAAATATAGAGTGAGGCAGGAAAATTAGGGAAGTCTGTCTAAGAAATATCTGGGGCATTCGCCACCCACTACTGCCTGCTCCCTGCTGAAGCATCATTACCAATAAGATTTCTCCTAATTCCTAAAATGATGAAACTACTCTCTAAAGAAATTTAATGATTTTCACAGGTAGGAATGAGACTTAAGTCATTCTCATTCTGTAAGCTTTCTAACATACTGCTAGCCCTCCAAACACTATAGAGTGAAACCAGCTAGGTCACCCATCTAGTTGATCAGCTCCATTTTGGAGCAGAGAGACATCTGGGGATAAAATTTTCCATGGTGACAGAGACATTATTCAACATTCTATGTATTTCACACATATCAATGAACTATCAATGATTACCAAAAACATTGAGAAAATTAATAACACAGCCCAGAGGAACTAAGGTAAGCCAAGAGAACAGCCAGCGCTAAAAGGCATTACGTTAATGCAAGAAACAGGAAAGAAGCTTATAATAGTCTCACTGATAATTTAAGAAATTCCTGTATCTATAAAACCAGAATAGAATGTTGGGAGAAGTCTAAGAAAAAAAAGGTTCTCAAAGCTTAAAAATCAGTAAGAAACTAGTGAAAAAGCATAAGAAGTTGAAGAATTGCATTTTGCACTGAGCCAAAAGATAAATAAATAGAAACAATAAGAAAAAGATGAACAGACATAAAGCATTAATCCAGGATGCCAACATCTATCTAATAATGGTTTTAAGAGGGGGGAAAAAGACATAGAAAATAATATGGCTGAAAAAAATAAAATAAAAAAATAGGTTAAAAAATATCCTGTGACCGAAAAATTGACAGCACTCATTAGAATACAGTGGTTGTTATGCAGTTAAGTGGCCAGCAAGACCCATACCTACTGATAATGCCAGGTCTCCAAAGATTCTTAGAATATTCTAAAAGCATCCAAAATGAAACAGTGCCTATCTACAAGGAAAGGGAAATTAAATTTCCATTATATTTCTCATCAGCAGTACTGAATACTATAGGACAACAGAGAAGTGACTTCAGAGTTCTAGGGGAAAATTATTTTGAACTTTCAGCTGTACTATTAAGTAAGTATGATGGAAAATAATGACACTTGATATTTATAAGGAGTCAAACATTTTCCCCAATACCTTTCTAAAACATTGCTTGTGAATATTAAATATGAAAAACAAAAAACAGAAAGGAAACCCAAGCATGAAGGCATCAGACAGAGATCAAAACAACAAGCATAACCTAAAAAGAATGGACTAGAAGTGAAAAGGAAAAATATCCTGAAATGATAGTTACGTGGTTGAGCTGAACAATCATCAACACAGATTAGAACAGTGATCCAAACAGCTCCAAGCGGAAAAAAATGATGAATTTAAGAAAAATGTATTTTCATTTTAGTAATAGGACATAAGAAATATGTAATACTAGTGATAAGGTAAAGGCATATTATTATCTTTTAAAGACAATAACATTTTTAAATTCTAGAAAAAGCAAAACGGAAAGTCATAGTCAAATAATAAAGAAAATTAAGATATGTTTTGGTGGCTAAAAGTAGAGAAGCTGTTTGACCTCCATGCTTGAGAGGCACATACTTGGGAAAAAATAATTACATTTTCTTACTATGGTTCCAATTATAGTACTTAGCTCTGCAGGGCATCATAATTGGATAATTATACTATAGTAATGTGTTGTTTCTTGGTTTTAAATTTTATAATCAATCCAACAAAATAATTATGGTTGGCAAAGAACATGTATGATGTAAAAATACATGTACAGCTGACAGAAGATATAATACAAGTTGAAGGCTTAAGCAAATGGATAAACACCCTTAATTACAGTGGCTTTCTGCAAAACATTTTTGCACTAATACAAAGACTTTAAAAAAGCCATTATCATGATACACCTTTTATATATATTATTTTTCCCTTATGAGGACATGAATTCTCAACTTAGTTTTCTATAAATGACTAAACATATAACAAAAATAGAAAAAAAAATCCCGTGAGTGTTTTCACAAGGTGATGATCAAAGACAGGTAAATCCAGAAGTTTGAAATCCTAAGTTCTTCCCACTCTTTGGAGGGACTTCCACACCAATCAAAGGATGATATTTCTCCATGGAGAAAAATTCTATTTCTAAGAAATTTTATATTTCTATGAAACTATAAAATAAGAACTCAAATTACAGTGTTTAACAGACAGATGATGTCTATCAATCTTTCTCATTTATACCACATACTTTAAATCATTTTCTATATAGTTCATTGGGACACGTCATTTGTAGACATTTGGGATGTTATAAACACTGCCATTCATACTTGCAGATCCAAATTCAGGCCTATTTGAGTATTTGTGTATTTGCTCCATAGTGTGAAAATATTTCTTGCAAGAACTTTCTGAAAATGTAAACATTTTGACTGAAAAAATGGTCTTCGCTTAGCAGGCCTAACTCGGCTCAGCGCCATATGAAAAAACTAAGTGCAGGAGGCAATGAAAAACGACCAGTCATTTTTTCCTCCCAGCTGATACATATCTTATTTATTCTTCCTTGTAATGTGTGAATGCTGCACCATGCCCTATTTTGTCTTCTGCCTCAATTAAAATGTAAATTTCTGCAGCCCATCTCTCTAATTCCAGACTGCTCTAGGCAGGGGAATTTAAACTGCTTTTAATAAAACCAACTACAGATGCTAAAATAAGATTTCTTCCCAAGTCTTTGAAATCTATGTGTGTAATGGTATGCTGGATCTTCTCCAGTTACATCTTGGTTACCAACGTTCATATAAAAGGAAAAGAAGGTGATGGGTGCATTTCAATATCACCACATACACAAACCCAAAGCTAGGAAACTGATCCTCCTCTCCTTTTGGACAATTTACAGCAATCAATCCTGTTTCTTTTACCAAAGATAAATGTTGGTCACATTTAGAATTTATAGCCTCAAAATGTCACTGCCCATTTTCCCAGATAGGATAAAAATTTGATAGGTAGATTAAAAATTGAAGTTAGTTTGCAGAAATAACTTTCGGATTTTTATATTAGCCTGTTGGTCTGCCTCTTCAATTTATCCGGTTCTGTGTCTCACTCGGCAAAACATCCAAGGTTCTTTTTGTCTTGCAAATGTCTTTGCCCCTTTTCCTGGTTAACCCTTAATGTCTTAACTCTTGTGTCTCCTCTAGGAAAAACTACCCGGGGAAGCTAGAGGGCACATTTTCTCTTCACCTCTTACTTTCCTAGTATTCACTGGTTGCTCCCTCACAGTTCTAGTAAATTCCCATATTAGAATCATCATATAACTTACCATCCAACCCCAGACACCTTATGGAGTAAAAGGAGTTACTAATCAGATAGAAACGGGGCAAGCAGATGTAAACTAGCACTCTCCCAGGCAAACCAGGACATATTGATGATCTGCTAGTTAAAAGGAGAGTTCACATTACTATCAGATAATACAATAATGTAGAAGAAGGTGGTGAAAGGATGTGTCACTGGAGAAAGCATCTCAAACTGCATGTTTAAGATTTGTGGTTCTCTGATCCCTACAGTCCTCATAAAGCTGAAAGCCTAGTAACGATTCTACCATCAAGGAAGGGAAAGAATCCCTCTTCTATCACAAATGCTTAACATTGAACAGGATAATCTATGTTTCTCAAAACTAGTGGTTCTCTACAGAGGGTGATGTGGTGCTCTTGGGGACATCTAGCAATGTCTGAAAACATGTTTGGCTGTTACAACTTGGAAACGTAATGAGGATGCTACTGGCATCTAGTGGGTAGAGGCCGGGATGCTTCTAAACATACTACCATGCACACTACAGCCTCCCAGAATGAAGAATTACCCAGGCGCAAATGTTACTATTGCTGAGCCTGAGAAATGCTGCCCTAAGCAGGTGATATGGGCAGCAGGCAAGAAGGGCAAAGAACAAAGGCAGAGAAGATATGCAGTGTTTAGCTTTCCTGGATCAACTATGCAGTCCTGTGGGAGAAGCAGGCCTTAGAAGAGAAACTCTCAGTGTCATAACCATCCTCAATTTGTCATCTCCTATGTTGCCCTCATTACTTGTCATTGGAGAAATGGCTACAAATAAAAAACAGCTCTATGCCTATATCCTCTTCTAAGTATATCACCATAGATAAGGAAAATAAGCAATACTCTGAATTAAGTTTTCAAGCTCCTTCCTTTTTAAAATCCTGCCCCTCTACCCTCCCTCTGTAAATTTAATCATCGAGAAGCACTGCTTTCTTCATTTTGGTCCCCTGCTCAACACCTCCAGCAACTGAGTGCGAAGTCCTTAGCTATCAGCATCCCCGGAGCTGTCTTAGAAAGCTTTGTGTAAAGCATCTGGCTTCAGCCTTTTTGTTCTAATCTCTGTCCTCCAAATAAAATTTCCCATCTCTAACTCCTTGTGTTTCCTGACTGGAATGCCTTCTTGCCTCCATTTCTTCTATCCCAATTCTACTTTTCTTTCAAGATCCTGCTTAAATTTCATTTCCCCAAACTCTTCTCTCCATTATTTTTCTGTAACTGTTTATCATTCATTACTCATTTACTTGTATTGACCATTATCTTTCTGTGTGAATTATCCTAATCTTTTCATCAACATACTAAACATGCCAAGAAAAATATAAATTTACTTCTTCTAAAATGTCCTCTTTAGTAAACTTATGGTGACTTACACATAAAGATGTATACTACTTCTAATCAAAAATATTATTCATTGATTACATAGAACATTAATCATACCACTCTCACATTTAACTGATGCTCAGTAAATACATATCATTGGCAATACTCACAGAGACATATCTGTGATTAAATAACCTCCTAATGAGTACAGTTTTCAAAGGACGTATTTTTTTTTTCCAATCAGAATGGAAAAGAAAATAGGCCTGCCAATCCCTTCGGTAAAGAGTTTCAGAAGATACTCACTGTCATCAAGCCTTTCATTATTGTTCATATCCTACAACGATGGGGAAAACTTGAGAACAGGATTCAGTAACTGAATTAAGTATAAGGCTCAGAGAGAGGCAATTTGACACATGTATAAAAAAGAAAAGAACTGTCAGAAAGTTTCTAGTGTTGGTTAAATAGTCATCAAGTAGTGTTTTTCAAACTGAGTCTACAGATATAAACTCGTACGTCCACAGTTCTACAGGATTTGGTTGTTTTGCTTCTTAGCTTTTACCAAAATTGGAATAGAAAATAATTTTGACCATATAAACCAATGTAAATCATCTTATATTTTGCTGTGATTATCTGAAGTTAAAAGATATTTTCAAGGAATAACATTTGAAAGTCTTAGCCAGTATTTCTCAAAATTCAGAGAGTGTATATTACTGGGTCTGGGAAATTTCTTTCTTAAAGAAATCTGTATAGGCTCAAATTTGGAAAATGTCAGCTTATAATAAATCTTCCTGGCATTATTGTTCTATTTAGTAAAAAGTAATAGCAGTATGTTTGTTTTCTGAAACAATTAGGTTTGTGACTTATTGATACAAAAATCAGATTAGCTTAGATGTCTTCAACTGAAGTTCCCTGATAATGGCCTATTTTTTTCTTTCACTTTATGACTTAACTATTTCATGAGATAAATAAGGTAATTTTCCTCACCAACCAACTAGTTTTGATTATTTTAGTTACCAGAACTTCAACCACTGAATGATTTATTTATTGACAGGGTGAGCATTTATTAGTCTAAGAAAATACAAGAGTTTTTAATTTTTAGTACTTTTTTATGTTATAAAATGTTTTTCAATTTTAATGTCATTTTTTAAATTGCATTAGAATTATTGCTAAAAATAAAATTAACACAGTTAGTCGAACTGTAATATTTTTTCTCCTCCACCTCAATCTGTTGTATAGAAGTAGTCTTAATCATTCCTTGAAATGAGCCAACAAGCGAATAGATGAAACAAAGAGGAAAAAGGGAAAATCATTAGACCTGACTATAACTGTCTAGATAACGAGACCCTGCAAATTCTAGAGGTGAATAGGACTTTGAGATGGCTTTTACATTCAAAAATATGATTTTTAAAGATAAAATAAGCCCTCTTTAAAACAAACAAACAACTAGCTGAATTCAATCCAAAAAACAAATCAAGGCATTGTATGGATCATGTCATTTTCCTGCTGCAGGCTGCTGGAGCCGCATGACAACTTCCCAGAGGAAGCAGCTGGGTAAGTAAGAGCTCATCCTTCATTGAATTCCCTAATAAAAAATGTGTATCTTTTGGGACTTGCAGAAGCATCAAGCATCACTCTCCTCCCAACCTCCCTTGTAAGGCAGACAGTTGGGGGTGGCGGGGGCAGATAATTGAATTAAACACAGTGATTGAACACCAAAGCCGTGCCTATGTCTCAGGGGATGAGTGCTGTCTGTAGAACTCATATCCCCTTTCCTTTTCAAGTAACATTGACAGTGACTGGGCTGCTGTGGAAAGTTGTTGAAGTTGCCCTTTGCAACCACTCCGCCTGTTAAGTGAGAGGTGGAGAAAGTGTACACTTGGGATTTCATTTGAAGACATCTTCCCTCTAAGGTTCTTTCTGCTTCAGTTCAAAGCATTATTAATTCAGTTCACATCCTTTCCACAGACGGGCTGATCACTGCCAATCTGACTGGATATGTTACCCACTGGTACTCTTCTAATTCAGTACACTGAAAGGTAGCAGTGAATGGCAAATCAATCTCGGACACTTCATGGATAACTCTGAACACAAGCCATGCAAAAGCCTGCCATTTGCTATTCTTTGATTGAGAGATGTTTTTGCTTGGTACTGACTTTCTCCTTACTTCGGAGAGGGAATAGTAACTGAATTCAACAAATAGAACTGGAAGAATATTCTGGCTGAGAAAGACAGCCCTAACCTGTGTGAGCAAGTTACCAATGTTCATGCCTTTGAGAAAGTTGGAGCAGTGTCATGTATATGATTGAAAGGCTAACACATCTGGGCAGGCCCTGCAACTTTCATTTCATAGGGAGAAATGAAAGTGGTCATTGTGTAAGTGTTCCTTCACCACTTTCTGACTCTTAAAAGTGTTACTTCCTACCTCCCCCTCCTTTCCTCCTCTCTTCCAGGAAAAGAGTCAAACAGAATTCCTTCCCTCATCTTCATAGGAAACTGCCTTAGTGACTTATCTGCCACAGCTCCATCTTTTGCATTCCTCGTGGCTATTTTTTAACAGAATATGGGGCATTCCACCTCTTCAAACTTCAAATATAATTATACTTCTCTGCTAAGTCACCCTCAAGTACCACCTTACTGTGTACCCTTCTTTCACACACGAGATATTTAAAAGACCACATTTCCAGAAGTCATACCAAAAAGGCACCTGCATATGTGTGTTTATCACAGCACAATTCACAATTGCAAAGATATGGAACTAACCTAAATGCCTGTCAATCCATGGAGTGGATTAAAACTGTGGTACATATACACCGTAGAATACTACTCAGCCTTAAAAAAGAATGAAGTATTTTTTGCAGCAACTTGCATAGAACTGGAAGCCATTATTCTAAGTAACTCAAAAATGGGAAAGCAAATATTGTATGTTCTTATTTATAAGGGAGAAATATGCCATGGGTGTGCAAAGGCATATAGAGTGATGTAATGGACGTCAGAGACTCTAAAGTAGAGAGGGTGGATATAATGCTCATTCCTTGACCTAATGGTCATTTTGCAGGTCATGAAGGGCATGGCTTCTGCAATCCAACCCTGCAGATTCACACTCTCACTGCACTATTTCTGAATTGTGTGGTCTGTGGCATGATACTACTTGTACTTTGGTTTCCTCCTGTATAAAATGAGTTGATAATAATAGCTATCTTCCAGAGTTATTATACAAATTAAGTAACTTAATCCACAAAAAGCAATTAGAAAATTGCTTGGTACTCAATACAGGTAGCAATTTTTACTCAGTCTCTATGCAGCTTGACACTGCCGGCTACCTCCTTCTTGTTGAAATTCTCTTCCCCTTTGACCAGCAGGGTATCAGTTTGTTTAAGGTGTTGCCTACTTCTCTGTTGGCTTGATTTTTTGTTTCTTTCTCTTTCTTTACTTTCTTTAAACTAAGGCTCTAGCCATGCCTCCCTCCTGAACTCTAATTGTCTTTGGTTTTGCCCATCTTTCAGCAATTTTCCACTCTTTCCCGTTCAGCATTTCTAAAACATAGATCTCTGTACGTTTTTCACTTCTTAATACTTTTTCAATGGCAAACCATCATTATCAAGATAAACTAGGAAGTACTTAGAGTGATATGCAAGTGCCTCCTTATCTGTCCAGTTCAGTATCATGCCACCCCCACGCTTCTCTGCACGTCTGTCATTTCATGCTACATGTAAACAACTTGACCTTTATACAAATTTGATTTGATCTTTATGATTTGTATTTAAATCAAAAGACAAAAGAGTTGTCCTAAAGTAGAGCCAAACAGATACACTTATCTTGAAAGAGTCACTAATAGACCCTAGGATACACACATATAGAGGAACAAGAGTAACTTTTCCCACTTACTCTAGAATATAACTTTATATCTGGGCAGAAAAATGAAGAATTCACTCACTGAGATCAATGAGGATTCTTGGTAATCATCTTGTTCAATGTCTCCATTCTGGCTGTGCATTGGCATTACCAGGGATCTTTTTTAAATGTCCTCATGGGCAGGACATGCCACAGATCAAATAAATCAGAATCCCTGAGACCCAGGTAGGGTATATTTTTAGAGCTCCCCAGGTAATTCTAATAGATAGGTAGGACTGAAGACCACTGCTTCAGTCTAGTCCATCAGTTTACACATGAACACATTATAAGACACTTCATTTCATTTTCCTCTCAATAGGTTTTCCTAGTAAAAAAGACTGAGTTTAGTAATAAGGGCTTAGGAAAAAAAGAAGCATAAAACAATAACCAAAAGGTAAACATAGAAAAGAAGTTTTATTCTGCACAAGAAGGGTGACTATGTATTTTATTACCCAGACTAGGGCATTTTGAGCACTGTGAGGGGAAGAACTTTGTTCTCTATTGCCAAACCAATGCCTAGAAGAATGATTGACACATAGTAGGTGTTTATTAAAAATGTATCAGAATGTATTAATGAGTGAAGGTTTACAACCTTAACAGGACATCCCAGAATAATGTAAAACATTATACCTCATTTTATAGGTTTTATTTGAAAAACAGTGTACCCTTTACAAATAGATGGAGAGGTAAGCTCTTTGTGTCTGCATATGTAAAATACTGAAAACAGATGGTGGCTAGTATCCCTCTACTTTAAGAAATGAACATACATTTAAAAGTTAGTTATCAGAACAGAATTTCCTCAGAGGAAAAAATTCCATTGGGCTAATGTTTTATTTTACAATTGAAGTCAGACTGGAAAATAAAATGTGAAGTTATCTTCAGCTTTTGAATTAAGACATTTGTGAAAGGGAGAGATTATATCTGTAAATGAGCTTTAAATGTTGTTATGGATGGAATTATGTCATCATGCAAAGTTCATATATTGAAATCTTAACCCCATATATGACTGCATTTGTGAGTAGAGCCTTTATGGAGCTGGTTAAGGTTAAATGAAGGATAGTGAGTGGGGTCCTACAAGCTAGGCAATATCATGCAGGACATAGCTACAGGAAGATATTTCATGACAAAGACACCAAAAGCAATTGTAACAAAAGTAAAAACTGATAAATAGGATCAAATTAAACTAAATAGCTTTAACACAGCAAAAGAAACTATCAATATAGCAAACAGACAACCTAAAGAATGAGAAAAAACTTTTGCAAATGATGCATCTGACAGAAGTCTAATATCCAGCATCTACAAGGAACTTAAATTTACAAAAAAACAAACAAATGATCCTATAAAAATGTGGGCAAAGGAAACGAACAGACACATTTTGAAAGGAGGCATATATGTGGCCAAACAATCATATGAAAAAAGACTAATCACTGAGGGAAATGCATATAAAAACAATGCAAATCAAAACCACAATGATATACCATTAAGACTAGTCAGAATGGTTACTATTAAAACGTCAAAAATAACATGCTGACAAGGTGGTAGAGAAAAAGGAATGTTTATACACTGTTGGTGGGAGTGTAAATTAGTTCAGCCACTGTAGAGGACAGTGGTGCGATTCCTTAAAGACTCAAGAGCAGAAATACCATTTGACACAGCAATCCTATTACTGGGTATATACCCAAAGAAACATAAATCATTCTATTATAAAGACACATGCACAAATGTGTTCACTATTCATAATAACAATCATATGGAATCAACCTAAATGTCCATCAATGATAGATTGGATAAAGAAAATGTGGTAAATATATACCATGGGATACTATGAAGCCATAAAAGTAATGAGATCATATCCTTTGCAAGAACATAGATGGTACTGGAAGCCATTAACCTTAGCAAACTAACACAGGAACAGAAAACCAATACCACATACTCTCACCTACAAGTAGAAGCTAAATGATGAGAATACACGGACACATCAAAAGGAAAATGCATACCGGGACCTACTGGAGGGTGGAGAGTGGGAAGATGGAGAAGATCAGGAAAAACAACTAATGGGTACCAGGTTTAATACCTGTGATGAAATAATCAGTACAACAAACCCCCATGACACAAGTTTATCTATGCAACAAACCTGCATGAGTACCCCTGAACTTAAAAAAAAAAGAGTGGGGACCTAATTCAACAGGGCTGGTACCCTTATAAGAAGAAGAAACATCAGAGATCTCTCTCTCCTCCTTTTGAAGACACAGTGAGAGGGCAGCCACCTGCAAGCCAAAAAGAAAGCCCCCACCAAAAATTAACCTTGCTAGCACCTTGATCTTGGAGCTCTAGCCTCCGAACTGTAAAAAAGTAAGTATCTGTGGTCAAAGCTACTGAGTTTGTGAATGCTCTGTTATGGTAGCCCAAGAAGACTAATATAAAGTGGACTTTTTTCCTTTAAGGTCAACAAGGATGGCTTAAAGGAAGCAGAACATTCAAAAGCGAAACCAGGCCCGTCCTCTGTTTCTAATAGAGATTGTTCAGGAGATAGAGTGTCATATACAATAGAAATCTGTTAAAGAAGTTCTCTGGAAATAAAATCTAACAAACCTTTCACATATCCACAATAAATGTCTGGATTGTTTTGTATGTGACTCAACCCACGGCACAATATAATTTAACCTAAAATTACTACAAATCAATTATACCTTTCAAAGGTTAAAATTAAAGACATGAAGCCACAGTGCAATTTCCTCCCAACAGGAAAGTCAGTCTTATACTGCAGTCATCATTTCTGGGTTTTGTTTTAAAATGAAAGCTGAAAACAAAAATTAGCTGTCTACATTGCAAGTGGAAAATGACAGGGAAACATATTGGATCATTTAGATTTTCCTTACAACATGGGCTCAGATAACACCGTTAGTGTTTATTCTCATATATTCTCACAGGCTCCCTACATTAGATTCTACAGGCCACCCTGTGGCTTTTCAAGCAAAATAATCATTCTTTTTTCATAAATTCATTTTAGCAGCACTTGTGTTTTGATTTGCTGCAAGTCCTCTGGCATTTATTAACGTTCAGAGTGGTTCAGGGCAGCCTTATGCAAATGCGGCTCCTTCAACCAACAAAATGCACATTTTCTGTTTGACAATCAACATCTCATTAATAGCTTGTTAAAGGTGGAATGGACCTTAATGGTGACCTATTTCATGCCTGTATCTCCTACCCAGCAATACTGGCACCAGAAAAAAGATCCAGGCACCATCACTTTCAGGGCATTATGCTACTTATATGAACAATATTAGAAGATGCTTTCTTAGGATATGTGGACCAGATTTTCAAGCTGCAGGAAAAACTGTATGTGGCTTGTCCTTAACTGAACACACCTTAGTATCTAAATTTCTGGCTTTATCATAAAAATAAAAATAAATATTATATACATGTATATTAATGTGTAGGATATTTTTCAATTAAAAATAAGCATTGGCATAAAAAGTACTAATACACTAACAATTTTTATCTATCTTTTGTACCCATTATAAAGGGTCATCTGTTATTTACACACACACACACACACACACACACACACACACACACACACCCCAGGACATGAGTGTGCCCAAATGAAGTCTAAGAGAAAACATTCAATGAATCTTTTTTGATCTGCTGAATGAACTTTTTGAAACATTGTTTTATCACTCCTACAGAAATGAAAGATAAATAAGCCTCAAATGAAAATGAGTTGGTTACAAAAAGAAGAAAAAAGTATTCTGAAAATCTAGCATCCTCTTCTCCTTCATTCATACCATTTTGTGAATCCTACGTTCTCTAGGTGTCTTGGGAATTTCTTCTATAAAATAGTAAAGATGGTACCTTTCTCACCACAAGAAGCAAGCCAGTCCACAGAGTACTAGGGTCTCTTCAGGTCCTAAAGGTCAGTCTCTCTATGAATGCATGGAATGCAAAGTGTGGGAAGAAAGGAAATCTCATGCCAGTCTAGTCAGAAATAAGGAGGCAGAGCATTGGAGCTCTGGAAATGAAAGATGCAAGGATGTAATATTTTACTTAGGGAGCAGAAATATGAGAAAGGAAGAGCAAAAACCTACTTGGCGAGTAGGTCAGCAAGTTATATAACCAGTATTTTTACATGCCACAATTGGAAAAATCTATAAAATGAACATAGTATTATTTAGTGCAACTTGGTAAACTTTAACAGTTTATTAAGTGATTTAAAAATTCACACTAAGGTATGATGAGTTAATAACATTATCATTTGTATGTATTTGAGGATTTTATGATTCCTTTAACTAAAATTATTAAACATGAATCCTTGTGAACTTAAAAATACATTGCTATAACCCTTTCTTCTGTAGACTGCATTATATTGAAGATCTAGATATAGAAAGACCCAATTGAAGACACCTAATGCAGCTATTCAATCACTCATTTATTCATTCAACAAACATTGATTGAGCATCTACTAGGGTCTAGCACTGTGTTATCAGGAAAACACTGGCTAAGTGGCCTATCAGAGCATGGATATTGAATCGTCCCTGTCCCATGTTGGCAATGAACCCATTTCTCTGTATGTAGATGATTCCCTCTTTCATTTAGAGTACAGTGGCTGCAGACTGCACAGCTCAGTGCACCCACATAAAAATCACGCACAGCATGGAACCATTCAAAACTGTATTCAGTGATGTGTCTCTCAGGGTAACGTAAAGCAGTGATAGATACCCAGAAAGCCAAATGCTGAGCACCAAATAAAGAGTATGTCTCCTCTTCTATGGCATCATAAAGTGCCCTATAGACAGGATGGCAGCTGCTCCACCATGTGCCCTCCAACAAGAAGCACATTGGTTCTAATACAGCAAAGAAGACGAAAACGTAGATAAGGCAGACTTTACTTCCTTAGTGTTGTAGTTTCACATTGCTCTTGGCCCAGTATACATGTATTGATATATGTTAATATATACATATGTATCTTATTACATAAACATATCCATCTTGATAAGTACTTGAAGTAAAACCTATAGCAAGAATATTTCATTTTTTGAAAGAAGTTTTCATGTACATGTGTATTTATTTCCTGTAATATAAAAATATTTTAAAAATAGTTGTTAACACATCGACTTCCTGATTTGGAGGCTGTGGAGCTTATCTTCCCATATTCTAAAGTAGAGCGGCAATTTAAAGCAAATAAAAGTTTTAGCTTATTTATGTTTATTTCATGGTATTTTTAATTGGTGGCATGTTATACAAATCCACCCAAGGCAACTTATTTGCGGAAGGCACAAATTTTAAAATAATAACTCAATTAATAAGTAGGATAAATGTGTTTTTGTTTTTCTGTTTACTCGCCCTAGGACCAGCCTATGTTTAGAATTCCAAGGAAATGTAAATACATCCTCTGCCTTACGGTTTGTCTCCAGACATCTACCAGGATGATTATAGTTGATCAGTGGATGTGGTTTGTCTCTTTCATGTTCATATATTGCCTTTCTCTTTACAGCTCTGCCTTAAAGCCACATCATTTGGAGAGAGGTTACATATTAACTTCAAATTAGCTATCAGCACCTTCATGAGAGTTAATTTCTGAGCTCACTGTCAGAATACCGGGGGCAGTGGTACTCTGACACAGCGAGGGAGCACAGGATACCTGAGGAAGTCATGCCTAAATGTGATTTAAAGTTTGCTGTGTATGAAGACTACATTGCAGGAAAGAGATCCAGGGATAAGAAAAGAGGAACAAAATGTTACACCAAAGATCAAGCATCACTGCCAAATGATAGCTTTTGGCACAACTTGACTTCTCTCTGCCTAAGGAGGTTTTCATAAGAGTAAGATCCAAGAGTATGTTCACTGAGTCATTTCTAAGGGGACATTGAAGACTGTAACAGGCTAAGGGTCGTAGAGGTAGAAGAATTAACCACTGAAACCCACTTCTCCCCCATCTCCCACCAGAATGGGTACTCTTTGCCTGCTTCTCTCATTCCCTACTTCAGTCTATAATCTCTTCCCACAGGAGGTCTGGGAAGGGGTGTGTGTGTGTGTGTGTGTGTGTGTGTGTGTGTGTGTATGTACGCACACGCGCGCACCTCTCTCCATATCTCAAGGCAATATTATACACTTGGAAAAGATGTTCATCCTCCTTTCTGAAGACATTCTATTCATATCACTCTGATGTCAATTCTACTAACTAGAGTCACAGGGAATTACACAACCATTGCTAAACAGGCCACAATCCCTATGGTGCTGAGCAAGCTAATTTTCTGGACCCTGTTCATAATGTTCAATTGGTAGCAGGGGAGCTACAAAGCGGTAAGCTCTGATATGATGACTAATCAATCAGAATTTGAAAGCTCCTGCACAGGGAATTCTGGGAAAATTCAATGAGACTCTAGAAGCTGCACTAAAGTAAAAGAAAAGGCCAAGTAAAAAGCTGTGGTTTTTTTCCCCGCCCCCGGGCTTGAACAGCTGTCATGTGTCTCAGAGTCTGAATGTTTTTTCCTAAGTAAAAATCTCATTTACATACTATAGAAAGTGGTGGAAAAACCAGTGTATAAATAAATTTAGCATCAATTCCTAGCTAATAATTATGACCCTCCCTTATCCCCTGGAGTTTCAATTCAGAAGAACTGAAGCTTCACAACATTAGTTTTAGGAACCAGAGTTATAAAGATGATCCTTAGAGGAAATGCCCTGATTTTTCTCTGCACAGCGGTACACTGCTGTTGTAATTTTGCCTAATAATACCCCAAGCTCCACTTGTTACTAACTACATAGAAATAATTCTACAGAGGCTTCAAATAGAATTGTGTTATTCATCATGAATTTTCCCAATGCTTAGGCTATCGCATACCAAAGGGAATTATTTATTAATGGCAAAACCTCTCCACCCCGTGAATGAAAAGGAAAAATTATAAATTATAAATTACAGAGTAATTACAGAGTAATTTATAAATTATAAATTTTTCCTTTTCATTCACACACATGATCTGGAAGGTTAAATTTCTCATACTCATTTAGGAGATAACAATGCTTTGAGCAGTCTTTAAACTTTAAAAGACACATTTATTTATACCATATTCTAAACAGTATGTCTTTAGGTTTCTCTTTAGAAAAATCTCCATTACTTAAAACCACTGAGGAGTAATGCTGATATGTACACATACCTAGAAATCATTTTACATATTATGTGATAGTTTTGAGTTTTGAAAACTGCAAAATACATATCATCTAAAAATAGACTTCCCCATTTTCTCATAAAGTAAAATGATTATAACAGATAAATTACATGCTACAGTCTTCTGAACTATCTTTACAAGTGACAAAGGTTTAATTATGCCACATATAATTACAGTGTGGATTGTATTTTAATGTATTATAAATGTTAGAAAAATAGTGATTAATTATTCAGAAGATTTAAACAATCAGAATGTCAATATTTATTGGTTACTCCTAATAGTAAAACAGATTCATCATATTAATTTATGTAAATCTATATCTTTCTAGGAGCATTTAAGATTTATATGTACTTAAATATTTTTATGAATGACATTTATACAGAAATCCCAATCATTTTTTATTATGTAATTTTTAAAATATTATCTGTCAAATCAAGTCTTCCAAATGTAACAACTTTTATCATTGTACTTTGAATGTTCTCCTATCTGGTAACATTGCAAACAGCTTTCACTCTGTAAAAATGATCTCTATCATTCTCTCATTCACACAACAAATACTTATTCAATACCTGCTATGCACAAGTCAACAAACAATGAAACTAGTCATATGTCTTCTTTAATTCTCAGAGATAAGGCTAGGAAGGCTGGCAGGGATCTGACTGTGGAGAATATAATTCATCCAATTTTAGGTTTTCAGCCTATCCTGAAAATATACTTTATGAAAACATTAAGCAATTAAGAAATACATTCAAATTTGAAGTTTAGAAATGTTGGAGATTACTGATGAGAGAGAAAGAGAGAGACAGGGAAAAAGAGAGAGAGACAGAGAGAAAGAGAGAGTGAGTGAGTGAGAGAGAGTGTGTGTGTGTGTGTGTGTGCGTGCGTGTGCCTGGGTGCAAAGAAGGAAATCACATTAGAGGCTAACCTGGTTGAGATGATCACTAAGTCAACTAAGTGAGTTCTAGGGAATTGATAGCATTTTGTAAAGGAGGACTATAAAGAATCATTGCTGGTTGATTGAGGCAATGGACAATGAAAGGGAGGTGAAAGAATGAGACTGAGATGTTACCTAGGTTTCTACTTTGATAATTTGGTTGTTGGTGGTGTTATTTGTTGACATGAATAAAAGGGAGAGGCAATCTGGGGACAAAGACTGTATGTTCATTTAGGCTATGTGGTGTTCTATATGCCTGTAGGACAACCAGAGAAAAATGTCCAGTAGGCACTAGATATACAGGTCTGGAAGCCAAAGATGAGCTCTTGCATAGTGGGAGAGCTGTGGGAGTCATAGGTGAATAGTAGTAAAAACCAAGAAAGGGAATTAAATTGTCTAGGAAAAGCATGTTGGCATAAAGAAATGAACAAAGAGCAGAGCCTTGGAGAATAAGGCTAACTAGAGACAGGCTGCTGGAGGAATAGGAAAAGTGAGACCAGGAGAACTGGTTTGAAAAAAAATGCAACTTACAAGCTAAGGGAGAAAGAATTTGAGAGGTTCACAGAATCTCATCTGAAAGGGAGAAAATTTAGGGTTGCCAGATTTAATGAGGAAAAATATGGGACCCCTAACTAAATTGGAATTTCAAATAAATAGCAAGTCATTTTTAGTATATCACAAATACTGCTTACACAAAAAAGTAGCCATTTTACCTGAAATTTAGATTTTACTAATTAAACTTAAAGTTACCATTTAAGATACAAGCTATTTTGTATTTATCTGGTATCCCTAAATTACATGAGAACTAAAAAGATTCCACTGTGTTTATAAGAGCAACATTTGTCAGCCACATTTACAAAATACTTTTATTGGTTAAGTCTAGTTTCCATGGCTGATGAGTGGGTGGTTAGGAGGTAAATTCAAAACATAATTTGGAGGTCTGTGCTGTGATATGAAGAGGAAATGTAGGGAAATAGCTAGAGTAGGACTCAGAGCCTTTTGAACTAGTAACAGAGGGAACAGATAGAACCAAGAGAACAAGAGAGGGTGGGAGGCTGAATAGGGGACACAGCCGCTCCCTCCACAGCCACCCACAGCCAAGCCCTGTGACAGGCCTCTTTGCTGTCTGTACGCCCTATCAAGCATGGAGCTCTCTTCTGCATGATCCTTTTCCTTAGTCCCTGCCTGATACATTGCAATTCATCCTTCAACACCCTCACTATTTGTAGAAAATGTGCCTGGCTGCCCTCCTCAGAGTTATTAACTCTTTCCCTCTGTCACCCTGACAATTTCTACCAAGATGCTGTAAACTCTGTCTTGTGATGCATTAAATATCTCGGACTCCTCAGAGGGCAGTTGGAGGACAGAACTTTGAGTTATTAGATTTTGTAATACCAAACTCTAGTCCAATTCTTGGACCAGTGTAGATGGTTAATAAATGCTAGAAGACTAATATACACCTTTCCAACATCTCTTTATTCTATTGGCTCTAACAACTACAAATAGAGAAATTTCAAGAATGTAATGACCAATGAACAAAATAAAATATGTCTATTTTAATGCATCTAAAAATTCAAGTTAGATCCATAAAAGATTATCTAATTTTTACTTGCATAAAGTATAGAAAAGTGTCTCTGTTATATTGCCAAAAAAATCCTGTCCCTGTATTTCATTTTCTGCTGTTACATAAGGGTTGCATCTTTATTTTCCCTAAATAAATACACCAAATATATTTTTTAAGTCATCAAGAGGTAAACATATTGAATGTGAAAGCTCATTTAGAGAGATATCTAATATACTGAAAAATGAAAAAAACAACAGAAAATTAAGATGGTAAATCTAAAAGAAAATATAGCTTAACCAGAACTTGAAGACAGAGTTAGACATTGTAAAAAGAGATATATAAAATGAAAAGAAAAATTTTGAAAGGCAGAATCTTAGAAAGGTCTGAATTCTTTTTAGCACAAGCATTATTACCAAGAATATACAAATAAAATGACCCTCTTGAATTCAAGGTCCTGGCCAAAACTATACAGTATATATTACACACTTGGTTGCCTTGGCAGAGAACTTTTGACATTTGAGTGATTACATTGTCATTAAGAAAGCCATCTGCAAATCAAATAAACAGTACTACTAGGCAGGGCCAACCATACTCTGTTAAGTCTACCTCGGGAGAAGGTCTACAGAGGAGTTTGGGTTGGATTTGCTTCATAAAAAAAGAATGAGGCCATAAAGTAAAACAATAGGATTTATATATAAAATGATTAAAACAAGGCCAAGACTACCAACACAATCCCTAAACAGCTAAAGTAATAAATTATGTGGTTTCTTATCCACATTTTCTGGGCTATTCTACCTACCAGGGCTTAAAACCCACAGAAATGTGGGATCCTGGACTAGGAAAAGGAAGCATATCAACTCATTTCAGAGGGATTTAAGCAGGTTGCTTCTGTGCACCTTTTCCTGCCTCAGCCTTACCATAGGGTGAGCCAACCAGAGGGAGGAGGAGAAGAGGCAGATAACAGAACAAAGATGTTCAAATCACTGTTGAGTTCCTCTTACATAGCAGGAAAGACGCATGTTAATGACTTAAGCCTATTACAAAACAAAATTCAATTCACGTGGTTCAGATTCATTAAGGCAAAGCTTAATAAACAGACTAGTTACATATGAGTGGTCTGGATTAAGGGATACACCCAGAGATATGCAACAGAGAAAGTCATGACCAATGATGGGCCTGAAGGGGAAAAGTGAGAAACAGTGATTCGCATCATGAGATCACCAAGACTAGGAGCCGTGGAAGACGGATCGCCTAACATGGCTGTACTCGAGGAGGATAGAGACCAATAGGGAGTGGAGAAAAGCCCCAAGAACCCTTGCCTTTCACTGTCCCGTCTATTTTCTCCTGCTAGTGCCTTCAATTGGGCAATCCACTAGAAGTCAGCTGTCAATAAGAGCCTGTGTCAGTCTCTTGGGGGACATTGGATAGCAGAGATGGACAAAGTATGGTTTAGGGGTAGAGGGTGGGTAAGCAGAAAAAAAATTGAGATTGTTCAGGAAATTAGCCAGCTCCCAAAAGTGTGTGGAATGCCTGAGCAATTCAAAAACAGTACAAACATTATTTTCATTCTCTTGGGTATTATAAAGCATAAATAAATAAGTACTCTCCTTATGTTCTCATTTTTGGAAAACGAATCATTCAAGTTGTCAGGGTTTATAAGCAATGTCTCTTTATTCACAACCATGGAATAAGCCCCCTTGCTCAAACAACTTTTTGCTTCAGGGTAAATCTTGGCTTCAAATAGCAAGGGAAAAAGGTTAGATATAAGATTGCTTGTTTACTATGGGAAATGATCTATGGATTTTTGGGGAAGAATTCCGAGCAGTCTGTCTCAGGTATTTTCAAGTTCTTAGCAATGGAGAGAAGCACTTCTGGATGACAAGCATGATATTCCTTTATGACTCCCCACAGAGCAAAGTACATTAGTACTTTATTGAATGTACTGAGAAAATGTTCCTGGCTCTCATATTAACGGGTTTATGAAAGGGAGAGGCTCATGGGTAGTTTGTATATTGCACTGAAATCCAAACTCAAGTGCAAATTACTGAGCTAATGGATTCAGTGGAAAGAGAACTAAATTGGACGACAGGAAACCTGGGTGCCAGGTTTGGGTTTGCCACCAAGTAATAATATGATCTCAGACCACAAATATAAATTACTGATGACACACTGTACTTTCTCAGTAAAAGTGTGAGATAGTTTTATTTCCAGTGTCCTTTTCAGAATAACTTAAAAAAAAATTAAACTCTAAATTCTGAAGTCATTCATTGAAACAACCAAATACTTTTCTGAAGAAGAAGTAATGCAGAAAGAAAAAGAAAACAATTATTATTACTCTTCTCTGGCCATAGTTTTAAACCTGTCTTTGGAATTCACATTTGAAAGGTCATTAAATATATAACGTGTATGGCAATAGCATCAGCTAAAAGAGAGTAGGTAAAATTTTGACCCAGTCATTGTTTAAAACTTTGTACTTTAAAAATTACCCAGTATAGTTTGGAGGAAAAGGAATCTTCCTTTTGCCCTTTTATAGTGGTTTTCGTTTTGAGAAAAAAAAATTTAAGCATATCCTTTCCAGCCTCTTTTCTCAATCTAGCCTTTACTTCTAGTATTTAGCCTGTTTCTTCAAGAACCTTGTCCTTATCATCTTCTCTAAGATAATATTTATGGATTACAGCAACATTGAAAGTATTAACTTCCATAATAGCATGAATAATGGCCCTCAGAAGATATCCGCATCCGAATCCCTGGAACCTGCCATGTATTACCTTACCTGGTGAGAGGAACTTTGTAGATGTGATGAAGTTAAGGATCTTGATATGGTAGATTATCCTGGATTATCTGGGTGGCCCCAATGTAAAAACAAGGATCCTCAAAAGAGAGATGTAGGAGGATAAGATCAGAGAGTGAAGAAGTGGTAACAGAAGCAGGGGTCAGAGAGGAAAGAAGACGCTAGGCTGTTGGCTTGGATGATGGCATAACAGGCCATTAGCCAAGGAATTCAGGCAGCCTCTGGAAACTGGAAAAAGCAAGAAATAGTTTTCCTTAGAGCATCCAGAAGGGTGCAGCCTTGCCAACATGCCAATTTCACCAACTTGAAACTGATTTCCAGCTTCTGGCCTCCAGAACTGTTAAATAATACATTTACATTGTTTTCAGCCACTACATTTGTGGTATTTTTTTTAAAAAAAACAGCAGTAATAGGAAACTAGTAGGAATTCTAAGAATATTTTAAATAGGGTCTTCTGGAAAGACCTAAAAATTTCAATTTGATCAAAGAAATAAACATATAATGATTTAAAAAATTGCTGGTGATTTAATATCCTGTGACGGAAAGTTAGAGACTTTTTAAACTAGAAAATAGTACCCACAGTCCCTCAAACACTACTAAATCAATTACGATCCATTGACTTATAAGGCAATAAATCCAATTACAGCCCTTATCCGTGATTCTTAAAAAAAAAAAAAAAAATTTGAAATTAAAAAAAGTCAAAACCACAAAGTTTCTCTATCATCATTTTCAGGCTCCTTCATGTATGAATTTGTAAAAATGCCTTATCTTTTCTTTTGGAATTTATATCATTCCATGTGTTTTATTAACAAACATCAGTGGACAATTTAAAAAGTCTTTAGATTCAACATCATTAAACATCTTTTTCTGAACTATAATGTTGGTAAACTATTTCAGAATTTCCCTTTTTAGAGGGAGCATTTCTCTGAATTAAAGTACAATCACAGTGGATTAAAAGACAGTTTTTGCCTTCTTTCCAAGTCTCCTTAGGTGAGCTCCTAAGAAGAGCAGAGTGAAATTTACTATTGATGAAAATGGCTATTTATTCTCTCTATGCTCTGTAGTCTTGGAATATGCCTCTAATTGTACTTACCGTACCGAGAGAATTATTTATTTACAGGGCTGTCTGTGTCCATTAAAGTCTAATGATTATAAGATGAATGTTTTTAGGGATTGCCTTTATGCACCTTCTTAAAATCTCCCAAGCCTTGTGCAAGGTAAGCGCTAAATAAAATGTTTTGTGACTTTACCAATTCTTACACAGGCTAAGCTTATAATACACTTAATCATGCTCAGAGAGTCTGGATAAAAAAATAAATAAAACTAAAGACAATCAGAAATAGCTTTCAGTATTGAACAATGTACACCAAATAATGTAAGTAACTGCTTGAAAGCAAGGCAAAAATATCATTCTTTAAAACAGTCTTGGAAGGGTTAGAATTCTCTTTACAACAGGTGTTTACTCTGGGCCAAACTGTTAAGAATTGAGGATATTTTCCCAGTGCAATTCCATATGTCCCCTTTAACCTGGCCTTCACAACACCTTCCCACTCAAGAAATGTCTTCCACATTCATTCTGCTTCACTATTTTCCAGGACACATGCTCTGTGTGCCTCAGACCTGACTACTTCAGGCTGCTGTGCATGTTCAGGCAGTCCGATTCCTCTTTTGTTCACTAAATTTTACTCAATTTGCAGGTCTTTGCTTCACAGTCTTGCTTTCTACTTTAAAAAATATCATTTATCATTAAAGAAATCTGTGCTCACTTGGTACATTCATATATCGTACCAATCTGTGCTCACATTAATATATAAATATATGTATCAATAGATCATGATTTATACATATAAATATATGTGTATAAATATATATTTGTGTATGTGTGTATATATATATATATATATAAATGTGTGTGTGTATATTTAATATCATTCTCCAAAGAAACTTTTTTATCCCACATTGGGCCTTTCCTTAGAAATAACTTCTTAGCATATGACACCAAAATTTCAAATGTTTAGTAGTACTGTATCATAGACTATTTTTAATCTTTAAGTTCCCTCAATTCACATAAACACATGTTTATGGGTACTATCAGTCTTGGTTATAGGAATCAATGAAATTGTAAGGTCCTTTAAAGAGCTATCAAAATTCAGCATGTAACCTACTTTAATCGTACTACAAAAATATAAATATACAATAATATCACTATTTGCCAAACATATTTTTAAGCCTATTATTTACGTACTTCAAACATCAGTCCATCAATAAATTCTTGATTTTGAACAGTCCTTCAGAGTTCACAGAAAGTAAATTTGACTTGTTTTGTGAGAGTAGCCATGTTGGAGGGATTAAAGGGGAAAAGGAAGCCAAATTAGAAAGCTGAGATTGCAAACAAAGTCACTAAAGAGTACAAGGAAATATTATAATGTTGACTACACTTTGATCCTCTATAAATGTTGTGCAATGGTGGCTGAACATGATCACATTTATATTGAACATGTCATCTTGATTTTGGAGTCACTGGGTAATAAACTGTGATAAATCATGATCAATTTTTAAAAGATGACTGAAGAAAAATAAATGAATTTCTCAAATGCGTAGAATGAAAAGAAAAAGAAAGTATGCCAATTAGTAAAGAAGAGACAGCAGACCTAAAGCAACATTAAAAATGTAGACGTTAAAAGAAGTGAGTGACAGACTCAGAAGCTGGAAGCTGTAGAAGTCTAAGCTAATTTCTGCTGGCAATGTAAAGTGTAGTGGTTTATGTAATTTACTACAAATGTTAAAAAATTTTAATTACAGGGAAAAGCTTCAGGGATATTCACTTGATAAAAGTTTTTCCTCAATCTGTCATTCTCCAACACTACAGGGTAGGTGATATACACAAAAATGAAATATTTTTAAAATCTATAGATTTGGAACCTAGGGAAATTTCAAGCTCCAGGGAAGTTTTGAGTAGCTATATTGCGTGTGTGTGTGTGTGTGTGTGTGTGCGCGCGCGCACACATGCACACATGTGCTTGTATCTCCAAGCCTACTTAAAGTCCTCATTAGTAGAAACTATGCCTTTTCATTTCACTGTCTTTTCTGGTAATTTCAGTGTCTAGCATGAAGTCAGTGGGGCCCAAGAATGTAACACATAAAAATCAAAGTTTCAAAGAAAGTTCAGAGCTGTAATCGTGATTCAGAATCACTGCCTAATTCCCTCAGCTAACCTTTCTGTCACTCAGCCCTCACCAGTAGACTTTGATTTCTTTTGTAAACCAGATGCATAGCAAAAAACAACAAATATATTTTGGTCTACTCAGCAGTCATTTTATCATTGGAAATATTATGAATAAATATTATTTATTGTGTGCCTCCCATGTGAGTGTAATGATTTAAAGAATTGTATCTAGTGCTTGATAAAATTATAGACAAAATTTTATTTTCTACATTTAATAGTTAAATCTCCTTATGTTTGGGAACAATAGGCACCCAGACTCAAAAAGTAGGGAGGCAGGAAAGAAAGGCTGAAAACTACCTTTTGAATACAATGTTTACTATTTGGGTGGCAGGTTCAGTTAAAGGCCAAACTTCAGCATGACACAATATATCCATGTAACAAACACACACACTGCTCTGAATCAGAAATGTGTATGCCTGTGTTCAGAGAGTTCACTAACTCATCCAAGAACATGCAGCTAGTAAATTAGTTTAAGTAGTCTTCTATCACTTACAAATTAACATGAACAATCTTCTGGGAATGGCTTAAACATGAATACTCTGAAAAGCAAACCAGCTTCCACCTAGTTACTTCCCTATGCTTTATCAGTGCAAATCAAGCCAACTGAACTTGTTTAAAACTCTGTTCTTACTCTTTCATTCACACTATTTCATTCTTGACCCATTTACAATTATAGTTCTCCCCCACCGGGAAATGTTACTTATTCACCAAAACTAAACCAAACTGATGAGCTCTAAATCAGGGATGTGCAATCCTTTGGCTTTCATGGGCCACATTGGAAGAAGAATTGTCTGTGGCCACACATAAAATACACTAACGCTAATGATAATTGATGAATTAAAAAAAAATTTACAAAAAAATTCATGTTTTAAGAACGTTTATGAATTTTTGTTGGGCCACATTCAAAGCCATCCTGGGCCACATGTGGTCCACAGGTCATGGGTTGGACGAGTTGCTCTAAATCCTTATTTCTAGCTTCAACTACTTTAAGAGGCTCTGAGCGGTTGAGCCACTGCGAACAGAGTATCCACAAATGAACTCATTCTTGCCTATTCCTGATAACATGTCTCTCCTCCTTTGACGTTCTCCAGCTGAGTATATCACCTCTTCCTATGTCACTCAAGTGAGTTTATCTTTCAATCTACATCCTTCTTTATCCTATGGTCACCAAGTCCTGTTCATTTTGCCTCTGATGTGTTTTCATGTCTCCATTTTCATTGTCCCTGCCTCAGTTTAGGTCATCAACTACTGATTCCCAGAGTTTTGAAACGTTTCCTCACTGCTTTTCCTGTCTCCTGTATCCTAATATCAATCTGTGTCTTAAACACTCCTCAAAATTATCTTTTGAAAATATGGATTTAATTACTAAAAGCTATTTTTTATTCTGCTTTACAAGGAAAATTTCCCCAATTTAGGCTTCTCTCTCATATCCAAGTACAAATTTCCAACTTATACCATTCATAGACCATTATTATTAATAATTACAGCTTACAAGTTTGTATTACAAAATTGAATACATTTTTTGGATAGATTACTAAATCTATTTTTTGATACATTATCTTTTTTTGATAGATTACTACCATAAAAAGTACAGATTATTAAAAAACTAAAAGATGCTATGAATACATACAAAATAGAAAAAAGAGAACTATAATTAAAAAAGAAAAGATAATATGAAAAAATTACAAGCTGATATGACAAAGAAATAAACCAAGCTTCCTCATACCAGAGCATGTCACATTACATTTTTGTGTGTGTGCCTTCCTGCTGCACTCCATTTTCTGTACCACTGTTATAATTCAGGAAATTATGAAATTTTGAATCAACGCAACAGCCTTATTGATGTTCCAGCTTCTAATATTGCCTCCCCTCTCAATCAGTGCTAAAGCAGGCACAGTCGTGTAAAATGCTTATCTGAACATGTTATTCCCTTGATAGTAACTATCCATGGCAACTTACGGTTCTTAAGGTAGTTCACAAGGCTCTGTGTGATGTGTTCCTGCTTGTTTCTTCAACCTCATTTTCTATCATTTACCCCTTTCACATTTTATTGAGTTCTTAGCACATGGAGCATGGGGTACTCTCTATACCTCCTGCCCTTTGTTCTTACTATTCCCAAGGATCTTGCCCTGGACACTAATTCCTCATAGTCCTTCCTGAAAACCCACAGTGGAGTGAAACAGCCTTCCTCTGTTCACACATACTTTATGCTCTTCTCTTAAAATCATATTTATCATATTTGTGATATATGTGATCAAAAGATAATATGTCTATCAAAATGCAGGAGATAATGGACCTATTATTAATATTAATTATGTGGATGGTATTTAGCAGATGTTCTATAAATATTTTTTGAAAACACTCTTCTCTTGCATCTCTTTAGCACCTTCATTCTGTTGAAAAAAATTCTACTAATATTTTAAGGCCTAACTCAAACTATCACTTATTTGGGAATATCAATTGCTCTTACTTTCAGTGTCCTTATATTATAATTAATTATAAATGTCTATTTTTCCAGCAAAGATATAATCCACTATATTGGTATTTTATGACTTTTCAATACATTTTTAATGAATGAATATATGAACTAATAGCTAGAAATCAGCAAATGATAGATTATTAAGATTCCATAAAGATCATAAATGATCATAAATATTACATTTTTTCCCATTTTACTGAAATAGCAAACCCTTATGATTTAAACAATGTATCCTTTTACACATTTTCACCATTTGATTGTTCTTTCTCTCAAAGTTTCTGGAAATAGTCTACTCTAGCGTTGAGAAAATTGTCTGCTGTACTCAGAAAAAATTAAGTATTTACATCAATCCTAGGGCATTGAAGTTGCAAGAGATTCAAAGCAACATGGCTGTTTTGTGCTTTGCTATTGATGAATTGAACTGAATGGGAAAATATGTACATGCTTGTTTCATTGAAATCTGTTCTAACTTTGGTCATTTTAAAATCAAATTTAAGTTTTATAGAGAAAAATATTTCTTAATCAAAACATGTTTACAAATCAATTCATTAAGCATGAAAATATTGTTAAAATCTGATGAAAGATATTAAAGAAAAACTAGATATGCTGAGAAATCTTCCAGGGTCATAGATATGACTGATTTTGCAAAGATGCCAATTTTCCCCAACCTGATTTATAGATTCCATGTGAATCTGAATCAAAATTCCAGTAAGTTATTTTGTGCCTGTTAACAAACTTATTTTAAAGTTTATATAGAAAGGCAAAAGATTCAGAACAGCAAACTCAATATTGAAGGGTAAGAACAAAGCTGAAGGATTAATACTATTTAATTTCAACATTTACTACTATAAATCTATAGCTAAATAAGGATACAGTAATCAAGATAGCATGGTATTGGTAAAAGAATAAATAAATAGATCAATGGAACAGGATAGAGAGCCCAGAAATAAAAAGCTATTTGCAAACATAGTTCATAAATGTAGTCAATTGATCATTGACAAATTAGCAAAGGCAATGAAATGGAGCAAAGACAGTCTTTTCAATAATTTGGAAACAATTGGACATCTACACGTTAAAAAGAAAAAAATCTAGACACAGACCTTACACTCTTTCCAAGAATTAGCTCAAAATAGATCATAGATCTAAATTTAAAACGCTAAACTATAAAACTCCTGGAATATAACACAGGAGAAAACCTAGATGACTTTGTGTGTGGTGATGATTTTTTAGATACAACACTAAAGGCAAAATCCATGAAAGAGATCATTGATAAGTTAGACTTTATTAAAATTAAAAACCTTAGTTCTGTGAAAGGTTAAAGAATAAGAAGACAAGCCACAGATTTGGAGAAAACATTTGTAAGAGACACAAAACACAGCCCAAATATGCAAAGATCTTTTAAAACTCATGAAAACAAGCAACCTGATTCTTAAAATGAGCAACAGACGTAAACTGACACCTTATCACAGAAGATAAGTATACAGATGGCAAGCAAGTATATTAATAACATGTATTGAATATTATATGTTATTAGAGAATTTAAAATAAAAACAAAAATGTGGTATGACCACATTATCTATTGGAACGGCAAAAACCCCAACCACAGACAATACCAAATGCTGGCCAGGTTGTGGAGCAACAAGAACTCTTATTCATTGTTGGTGGGAATGCAAGATGGTGCAGCCACTTTGGAGGACAGTTTGGCAGATTTTTGGAAAACCAAACATCCTCTTTGTGCATGATCCAGCAATTATGCTCTTTGATATTTACCTAACTTAATTGACAATGTATGTCCACAAAAACCTACACATAGTTGTTTACAGAAACTCTATTCACAATTGCCAAAATTAGGTAACAACCAGGATACCCCTCAATAGGTAAATGAATAAATAAACTGTGGTAAATCTCAACAGTGGAATATTATTTGGTGCCCAAAAATATGATCCACTAAGCTCATATGGAAACTTAAATGCCATATTACTAAGTGAAAGAAGCCAATTCTAAAATGCTACATACTGTATGATTTGAACTATAAGATATTCTGAAAAAGGTAAAATTATGGAGACAGTAAAAAGGTGAGTGGTTGCCAGAAAGCAGGAGACAGGAAGGGATAAATAGGCAGAGTGCAAAGGATTTAGACAATGACATTATTATGTATGATGCTATAATAATGGACACTTGTCATTACATCTTTGCTAAAACCTGTATAACACGAATGTACAATGCCAAGTGTGAATCCTAGTGTAAATTATGGACTTTGGATGATAATCACATCTAAATAGGCTTACTGATTATGACAAATGCACCACTGAGGCATGGGATTTTCAGAGTGAGGAAGGATGTGCACGTAATGAAAACAGGGAAAGTTATGGGAACTTTCTGTACTTTCTGCTTAACTGTGCTGTGAACCTAAACCTACTCTTAAAAAGTTTATTAGCTTAAAAAAAGTATTTAAAACATATGGACATCACTTAAGCTGGTATTCAGTTATGACTTAGAGAAATTGCAATTAGAATATTTATACAAATCTTCTCTCTATATAATGAATTTACCATAATAGACTTATAAAAGACTGAGGAACGAACCAACTCCATTTGCTCCATTTATATTGTTATTAAATTAATTTATATAATGTGGCTATTTAAAATTGCTTCCTGAATAATCAGCTGTATGAAATTTGGCAATAGCTTCTTGGAAATAATTGGGCTATTAATCTGCCTTGTAGATTCCAAGATCTTTGCAGAACCGTTAAGTCCTTTCTCAAATATTTCCCTACCCATTTCTGAGGGTATTCCTAAAACCCATCTGCAAAATGTGCTGTTTCTTGCCTGAATGTGATCTTAAATGTTCAAAAAATTATGTCTTACTACTTTAATTTTTCCCCAAATGACTCTTGACAGAATAAAATAAGTCAGACTAAATTAGAGTACATACATACAGTAAAATAACAAATTACAGAAAGCTGGTAATAGTTAAGACAATTACTAAAAGTTTGATTATCTCTAAAAGATACTCAAGAAAATAACTAGTGACATGATATTTTTCCAGTATATTGAAAATTGTTAGATATATTCTTGAGTGATCAGTTAACGTTATATTTTCTAGGCTTACATCTTAGGTATTCCCATGGCATTTGGGTTGTGAAGATTTTTTATTGCAAGCCTAAGCTCGGATTATGAAGAGAGTGTGCAAGCAATATAATGAAAATGAGTAATTCTTATTTTACTGAAAGGGAGAGGCTGAGCACAGGTACATATAAATGGAGGTAACATGAAAGCTGTAATAAGAATTCAAAGATCCCGTGTTTCACAATTTTGCTCAGAATTTGTAATAGCATTTTTGCTATATAATTTAAGCATATCAGGGCACCTCTAAATTGCTGCTAACACATCCACAGTGTTTTAGCCTAAACATTTCAACACTCACGAAACTCTTGATTGCTTTTGCGAACCCAGTATGGGAGGGAAATAAGATAGCAGCACAGTCCTTCTGAAAAGTAACATTTATTTAGTGATCATTTTGGAGTCGTGCAGACACTGTTATGTCAGCTGATGCACCTTCATCTCTTTCATAGTGTTTGAGCCCTTTAGATCAATCAACTCAAATTCCTGCTCCTAACACACTGAAATGTTTAGTTAAGCTGACAAATTTATGTGGTAAATATAACCGCCTGGTAGGAAGCTTTCGGCCTGCCGCAGTCAATGCTTTGAAATAAATCCAGCCAGAACCATTTGTTCAGGCAGCTTTGAAAGTCAGTGATACAAACAGAGAAGCTGCATGTTCTTGCCTTAGTCCCGCATTAGAACGGCTCAGTGGGTAGGTACAGGCCACTGTTCTGGAAGGTCCAAAGGACTCCACTAACAAATAGATCAGGCAGATACAGGTTGAACTCAGCAGGAATCACTCAGTATATTAGGTGTGAGAATTTGGGCTGGGTCACAGAGGCGGAAAGCCCTGGGGAAGCAGTCAGTCGATGCTGCGCATTGATGTTTTATGTTTGGGACTGCTCTAACAGCAATGGGGCAACCACCGAGGAGGGGTGAGGACGGACACTTCTGCATCCCTTGATAAGACTTGTTGTCTAAGTGCTGAGAATGAAAGTTCACAATGACTTTGAAATATTTCTGTAACTCACTCATCTGTTCATTTACTAATTCATTTAAAACGTAAATATTTGATAAGAATGTCTTCTTTGAAAAGGGATGTTGGATACTGCTGGGGTACTGAGCCAGAGACTATTTGACTTCACGGCAGATAAAAATATCATAGGATGATGTAAGAAACCTGAAAGAGATTAAAGGCAATATTATGGGGTGTTTTTTTTTTTCTTTTCTTTTCCTTTTTGAGACAGGAGAGTCTTACCGTGGCGCCCAGGCTGGAGTGCAGTAGTGCAATCATAGCTAACTGCAGCCTTGACTTCCTGAGTTCAATCAATTCTCCCACCTCAGCTTTCTGAGTAGCTGGGACTACAGGTATGTGCCACCATGCTCAGCTAATTTTTAATTTTTTTATACAGACAAGATCTCACTATATTGTCAAGGATAGTCTTGAACTCTTGGCCTCAAGCAATCTTCCCACTTCGATCTCCCAAAGCACTGAGATTATAGGCATGAGCCACCATGCCCAGCCTATTATAGAATTTAAATAAGTGAGAAATTATTTCTGGTTGATTAAAAGTGATTGTTAACACATAAACAAGTTCAGTTTATGAGAATGACACTAAGCATTACAAAAGCCCAAACTATACAGACGAAAGGGGGTACTTGAGCTGAGTAGAATGGTTTTCATATGATGAATGCAGTAACTTAAATTTGATATGGCCCTTCGAACGTCCTCATCACTTTTATATACCCCATTTTATGTGATTATCACAATAGTCCTAGAATATAAGTAGATAAGAAACTACTAGTCAATGTCCCAACTAAAAAATGAGATTACTAAGATACCTAATTACTATCTTAACGTCATGGTAGGAAAATCAAATTTTGAATTGGGGTCTTATTCCTCCACATGTTTTTTTTTTTTTCTTATCAACCAGGTTCCAGTATAGATTGTTAAATATTTGAGAGACACTTAAAGATGTGCAGCAAATGCGGGGAAGACATTAGTAGAGGGGACATTTACATTTCATTTTAGATATTGCTGAACTGTTTGAAGTTATTTTTAGTGTTTATATACTCCTTTTCAAGTTGAAAATAACTCAGAGAATATTCAAAAAAAACATTAAAATAAGGAAAATAAGAACATAGACAATTTAATGCATAGAGAAAGGAAAAAACTGCGTTTAATTTGGACTATGAAAGACCACATTTTATGAACAGTGTGTCAGGTACAAGCAGAAGTGAGCAGAAGTGAGCATAATATATAGATTGAACTTTTTCAAGGCTAGATCAGCCCTAATACAAGATCAGATAGACTTCCTCACAATAATTTTATCTACATCTATAGACACAGCAAATGTGCACATCCTCACTGAAAATACTGCCTCTTATCATAGATACTAGTTGGGAATCATTGAAAAATTCACTGAAAATTTCTACTTGCATATATTCTCCTTATCTAGAAATGAGTATAGGTACCTATCTGCCTCATTATTAGTAATAATAACACAAATTATAATGGTGTTTGCAATATAAGCAAAATGACACAATGTTGACCCAAATACTATTGGAGATCTAACTACATATTTGGAAATAATAAAATGTTCATTAACATCTTCAGGATAGTTATCATCAGTTTGAAATGACAGTTTTCCCCTAGGAGTCTACATACTGCTTTCCAAATATAAATTTATTTTGAAAAGACTTGTATGCAGTGATAAAAAAGAATGAGTTTATGTCCTTTGCAGGGACATGGATGAAGCTGGAAGCCATCATTCTCAGCAAACTAACACAGGAACAGAAAACCAAACACCACATGTTTTCACTCATAAGTGGAAGTTGAACAGTGAAAACACATGGACAAAGGGAGGGGAACATCGCACACCGGGGCCTGTTGGGGTGTGGGAGGCAATGGGAAGGAGAGCATTAGGACAAATACCTAATGCATGCAGGGCTTAAAACCTAAATAACAGGTTGGTAGGTGCAGCAAACCACCAATGCACATGTATACCTATTTAACAAACCTCCACACTCTGCACATATATTCCAGATTTTAAAGTTAAAAAAAAAAAAAAAAGACTTGTAAATTACATATGCCCTATGGAGGCAGGTTAGTATAATAGAAACTTCTGGACTAGAACTCTGAAAATAGAGATTCTCATCTCAGAGCCACTCCTGCCCACTGTGAATGAGGGCAAACTAACCCTCCAGGCCCATGCATTCTCAACAGAAACATTACCAAACAGTGGCTTCTAGCTTGCTGGCAATGCAGGAATGAGCAACAAGCCAGGAAATGCTTTGGAATGAAAATCTGGAATTTTAGGGGAAACTGCTGCTTATCCATTTCAAGGTGGTCATAGCTAAAGAGATACATTCAGTCTTGATATGCCTATATTCATAAGGTAAAAGGTAGGGAGGCTTTTAAGTAACTAATTGTAACCCTTCAACTCTTGGTGAGTTAGACATGGCCACATTGATTCAACTTAAATATGCTTGGGTGTGAGTTATATAATCTATATATCTTTTGTCCAAAGGAGTTTGTTTAGAGCCTTCTGCTACCAAATTAATTTTATTGTCAGAGAGCTGCTACTCAGATGTGTTATAATGTGGTGATGGTTTTTAAAGAGTTGATTTATTGCAAGGAAAGGTGAGTCAGCCCGCTGCATGACACAGGCCAGGGTGGGAATCTGGCCACTGACAGGTTTGTATAGACACAGAGAGAGTAAATCCAGAAATTAGAGAGTTTGTTTTAATTAAAAGCGAGTAGGAAATTCAGATTTCTGCGGAGTTTCTCTAAAAGCCTCTATTCTGGGGATAACTTGATGAGTCAGGGGACAAATAAAAAAACATTGATGGAGAGAAGTATAAAAATAGCATGTATATTAGCAGGAAGATAAGCATAGCCTCCAAGCAATATAGAAATGGAAAGTTTAAGCTTCCCAATGGCAGAAAACAGCCAATCATGTCTCCAGTGCCAACCATGCCCCCAGTACATAGCAGAGTGCCCCTGTAAGTAGGTCCTCAAGAAATAATTGTCGGGGATTGTTACTGAGATGAGATGTCTCTGACTACTATATCACTGATGAGGTATTAGCCTTCTGCATTCTTTTTTCTATGATGGAAATAAACTCAAATTGGGACTAAGGAGCTAGGAGGAGGGAGCTTAGAAAAAGAAAGCCAGAGATACATTTTTATGTTCCCAAACTTTTAAATGAAGTACTTTGGAAAAAGAAAGGCAAAATCTATTAGCACCAAGATGTTAGAATCTGGGACTCTGGCTCCTTGACAAGAGCATTGCCACTGCCTGCCCTGCAGGTTCAATAGAGCTGAGACCAGGAATGCTAAAAACCACTCTGAAGGCAAGAGGAAAGCAGACACCTCATCACCACACATACTCAGGTCATCAGAACTTCAGACTGAATCTTCAGGGCTATTTGAGAAATTATCAGCCACTGGCGTTTCCTACTCACTGTTGACCCCAATAAGCGAAAAATTAGGGGAAAATAGAACTAAACAAATAATAGAAATGCAAATAATGGAATACATATCAGTGAGGAAGGATAAAATCCTGAGTATTCAATCTGTTCTTCTTGATTACATTTTGGGCTGGTTCTGCACCTAAGTAGGAGTAGGAGGGGCAGGAGGAGGAGCCTTTTTCCATTTCCAAGAAATGCCCTCCACTCTTCTTTTACCAGCACAGTTTATGTGTATTTGCTTTCAGGCTGGGTCCTGATAAGCTTCAGAGTCAAGAACTCTTCTAGGTTTATGTGAGATACAAAGCAAATCGTTAGAGCAGTCTCAGCCTCTCAAGTTGCTGACAGTACTTTAACAAGAGCTTGCAGCTCAAGCTTTCCTGTCCTTGTTTCTGGTTGAAGTCTCACAGCAATGATATGACTTGTGCAGGGCAGGGACTATTAATCACAGTTTTACAGATAAAGAAACAGGACTTGGCAATAGCCACATCTGGGATAAGAGCCTGGTATCTGTGACTATTAATTCAGTGAGTTTCCCGCTGTATTGCAGGGGAAGCATGGCATGACAGGAGACAGCTTTTCATCACAGTTACGAGCATGACATCTAGAGTTGGACTTATCTGGGTTTGAACCTTGATTCAGCCATTCCCAGTTGTGTGACCAAGGCGACATGCTTAAGCTCTTAGAGCCTTAGTTTTCTTACCTGTAGAATGGCAAACAACAATATGTAACATATGAGGATTAAAGGAAATGATACATGTAAATGTTAAGAATAAAGTTTGTTATAAGATAGCCCTTGACGAATGTAGTGTTTATTAGTATGATAATAAGAAGGGAAACTACACAGCAGCTGAAACATAGTCTCAAGGCTGAATGCCAAAGTAGGGCTTCCCCATAGGGATTCAGTTTTGGGGGAGAAGAAATAACATGAACATGAATCCTAACTTGGACGTCTATCAGTGATGCAGGCAAGCCATTTAATCCTTTCTCAAAGTTTTCTAATTTGTAAAATAGGAATATTAATGTATACTAGGTTGTAATGAAGAGAAGCATAAATTCACATGAAATCTATTGCACATTATCTGATATATAGCTAATGTTCAACAAATTATAGTTGTGAATGATATTGAACATCATTATTCAATATCATTCATAATGATAGAAGCCCGTCTCATTACATTTTCCAATTCTGGGGAATAAGACATACACACACATACATACACACACACATACACACACACCCAACACTGTGAATTATGGATATGAAACCAACTTGTGACTTAATTAAATATAATGATTTTGGTAAAGCGAGTCAGGAATAATTTCTGCAGAGTCCCTATGAAGCTATTGTACACAAAAATGAAACAGTCACAGATATCACACGGAATAGGACACCCAAGATATATATCCTAAATCAGTAACAACATTCTTTTAGACTTTTCCAGTTACTATCTTATTTTTAAAGATTTTCATACTGCTAATATTGTATTAATTTAGGTAGAACACCAATGGAGATATACATCTTTCTGTGTTTTGTTCATAATAATGTGTTTGTTTTGTAAATGGTTAAATGCCTTTCTATTTTTGAGAGGTAGAAATTGTGGACGTTTGTCTTCCAGGTCTGTCTTTATCAGTCCTTCTCAAATATGTCCCAGCTGTCCTTACAGATACCACTACAGTGTCCTCTCCTCTAAGTTTCAAATTCAGTAAGAATCCTTTAATATCCTTGCCCATGCAATGCCAATATGTTGCAGTGAGGTTGTCCTGCACTGGGAGTGGACTTCATGGAACCAAGAAGGTTGGTTCTTCATGGAACTAACCTCCGGCTGACACAGAGGAAGTGGGATACGTGTGGTCACACATTCACAGAGTGTAATGAGGTCAGTTACACTGAAGAAGTTTATAGAAGCATCCTCAAGTGGACTGGAAAATTCTTGCTGTACCAGCTCTCCTACTACCCCTTCAAGTCCAGCTATAGGGAATTTCATAGTCATTGATATCTTGCTTAAATCTAATGCCAACATGGTCTTTCTTAGATGATGAAATTCAGGATCTGGACAATATAAGGAGTTGACTAGTATAACTATACAGACAGTTTGCATTGTTTAAGAAAAAGATGCAAGCTTTTCTAAAAGGCTTCTGGTGGCATATTTTTCCATAATTTAGTTTTTATAAATTAAAGATGTTTTGTCTTAAAAACTATTTGCCTTAAACCCTCTTTTACTGGGGATAGCTTAATTATATATTAATACAACCCCCAGAAACTTGAATTCTTAATGTTTTAATACAAATATTCACACCAATGCAGAGACTCAACATACAAGCAAGAGCAGTTCCGTTAACTGCCACTCAGAGGAGTGTTCTAGATGGGATTCATATTGGGATAAGACCCAACGGGGCAATGAGGCAGGTGAGGTTAGTGAGGTGAGCCTTGCAGATGGGTGGTCAGATTCTGTCTTTATCTAACATTTGTCTATTTTGTTCATTATGGATGTTTGCATTGATTTTGCATTTAAAAAATAATTATTAAAATATGTATCTTTATTATGAGATTTTTGGCACATCTTACATTTTGTATCTCATCTGCCTAACCCTAATTTTGACCCTGGATTGGATTATTGATCACAATTCTTCATATGCCTCCATTAACATTCCTGCTAAGTTTTCAAGGTGACTGGAAGGTGCTTTTCACCCCTGGACTTTGGGCTTGGCCCAAGGTAGATGTTTGCAAATGTAATATAAGCAGAGTTTGAAATGTGTTTGCTTTGTGCGACTTTCTCCCTTGCATTCCTGCTGTCACCATGAAAAGAAAATGCCTCAGGTATCTGTAGTTCCTACTGCCTATGCCCCAGAAGCAGCACACGGAAGATTCGAACCCAATCTACAATCTAATTCCCATAGCCCAGATGAATTGCCACCAACCCAAAGATCCATAATCTGAAGAAAACTAAAGTATTTTAAATCACTGTGTTTTAGGTAGTGTGTTAGACAGCATTATTGTGGCAATACCTAAGTAGTACAGAGGGGAAACAGGAAGTATGCTTCTCTACCTCCACCATACCTTTTTCGAAACAATAGTTCATTTCACTTATCATCAGATGTTTAACATGCAATCAATGCAATAAGTGCTGGAATTACATAGATGGATTAAAAGGCTGATATCTGGTCTTCAGAAGTTTACTGTCTTGTAGGGAAAAGGATATAAACAAATAGGTGCAATTGTTACAGATGCTGCCAAATAAATCTGTACTTGATACAGTGGACACAGAGTTTCAAAAGCTATTAAACCAACCTGGAGAGAAAAATGGAAAAGGTGATTGCTATAGTGAGTCATATCAAATTATAAACCTAGATGTTCACAGATGCCAGATGAATACAAAGGAAGGCGGGGTAATGGTGGCCTGTAGAGCACATGTTCCTCTAGCAGGGAAGCTGCCCCTTAGCTCAGTCCCAGCCAATTGTTATTAGGCAGGAATGGAATCTCCAGATTGCCATGTCTTCTAGTTTTCCAGAGGAATTCAGATGATTCTACAATATTTTCTAATTCAAAAATACTGCCCACTAATTGAAGCTGTTTCTATTTACTGCATAGGCCAAAACAGAGTTTATAGGCCACATTTGAACATCAGGTTGTTATAGCTTGTGACCCATGGTTGACAAGTAGAGGACAGCTGGCGGGAGGCTATGTCAGTTTGTGCACTGCTCAGAGGTCTCTGCCCAGTGGCAAGTGGAGCTGACATCCAGCTTTTGGTTTAGCTCTCTAAGCCAGTGCATACTGACAGTGCCAACATCAACTCTGAAGAATGGGTGCTGTTTTTTGCAATTTGATCAAAGGTATTTAGGGGCATTCTAAAAATTCATTTCATATATTAACAGCAACAACAACAAAGTAACAGACATAATGAAAATGTCTAATGTCCTAGAAATGAACTTCTAGTTATCTATAATTTTAGATATCCCCTCTAATATGCCAGATAGCATATGTATTTCCTCTAAGAACTATGCAAATTTCAATCTAGGGATAATTTATAATATGCTTCCAGAAAGTAGACTATGTTCATATATTTTCACTATTAAATTTGGGTAGTGTAGGAAAATGCATTTAGAAAAACATAACACATTTACTTTTCTATAAAAATCATCTATATTAAGCAGTGATTAACATAAATCTTACAAAGGTATTTTTCCTTGTCGAAACCTAAGTTCATAATTTTAAAGGAAACAATAGCACCAGCAACAGAAGGTTGGGAGGATAATTGTCAAATCTAGCAGGAATGTGTGAGTGGTCTTCATTTATAAATGACATGTCATAATACAGTAACATTATATTCATCCAGTATTGTGGAGAAATTAAGTATTTTAGGAACACAAGTGTTTTATATAGCTGAAGGTTACCACTTCAAATGCCCCCAAGAAAGTTGATGAGAAGCTATTTGAGATATATAGCTGCCTACATAAATAGACTAAAATCAATAGACAATGAAAACTTTGGATACTCTTTCTATTACCTTAAATACCAACTTATAATGTAATATAACAATGCCTTCTGTGGGCGATGTGATTGTTCATCCACCACTAAATGGCCCTTGATCAAGTCTACACAGTCCAGTGGTTCTCCTGTATCTGAATCACCCAGAGGAAACGGATGGCTGATTCTCTTCCTGTATAATTTATTTTCAGTAGCTCTGGGGTGGAAGGGGAAGTATTCAAAATTTTGCATTTCTAACATATTCCCATGTGATGCTGTTTCTGGTCCAGAGACTACTCTTAAAGCTCCACTGCTATAGATTTATTTTGCTTTTTAATACATTTCTTACCTCCCACTCCTCCTGTCACTTATCAGGGCTTCCTATGTGCTTTTGCTTGTAAAACTCTTACAGAAAAACTGGGACTTCTCTGGCTTCTTTGGACAAAGATCGTGCCTCTAGGTTTCAGATTTTATTTGCGGCAACTGCACAGCCAATTTTAGGTGCAGCACTGGTGCTGCAGCTTCTGGACCTGAGTGATCCTTAACTGAACACTGGGATTCCAAGTATCATTTCCTACAGAGTATCCCCCAGATTTAACATCCTGAGTTATCTTCTCAGATTTCCAAAATATTGTTTGCATCATAGTAGGCAAACATAAATTTTAAGCATCATGTTACCAGGGAAGCATCTTTTCTTCTATCGCTTTTCTCATGCCTTGGGTAAAGTGAGATGGAGAAATGTTATTTATTAAAATAATTGTTTTTTTTTTTACTATTTAAAACCCAGGTTAGTTGTCAAAGTTTGACATTTTCATTAACCACCAGTAGCCAGGTCGGGGGTGGTGGCTCATGCCTATAATCCTAGCACTTTGAGAGGCCGAGAAAGGTGGATCACTTGAGGTCAGGAGTTCAAAACCAACTTTGCCAACATGGCAAAACTCCGTCTCTGCTAAAAATAATAGTTTTTTAAAAATGTTAGCCAGGTGTAGTGGTGGGCACCTATAGTCCCATCTGCTCAGGAGGCTGAGGCAGGAGAATCACTTGAACCCAGGAGGCAGAAGCTACAGTGAGCCAAGACGACACCACTGCACTCCAGCCTGTGTGACAGAGTGAGACTTCATCTCAAACAAAACAACCATCAATTGCCAGTCCTTTGGGAAATTATGATTTACAACATAAACACAGAATATCCTTTGCAGTTTGTATGAATGCCAGAAAATAAAAATAAATGTGAAACATTCATTCTTGTCTTAAAATATTTGAATTTTAACAGTAAATACATGTAGTCCTTGTGTAATTGATGCAGAAAGTGCTTTTGGGCATCAATTACAAAAACACAATGATATAAATATAGATATTACAAAACAATTTTACTGTTTTTACCCTTGAACTCTCAGATGTACTCTTCAAATAGTTCACTAAACATCAGTCATTGTCTTGACATGTGACTTCTGTCACTGAACAATTAAAATGCTTACATGGACATGATTAAATATGCACAGAAATTATAGCAGACCGGATGAAAAATCAAAGTTAAAATCCAAAAATAATTTTAAATAAAGAAAATTTACCTGGCATGAAAGTACTATTACAAATGAAATCCAAAGGAGAAAGAAGCAGTAGAAATAATGCCATTCTAAACTCTCTATCAGCCTTTCATACATTTAAATACCTATTTCTATCAATCTAAAGTTAATTGCTTGTGAAATTTATGATAGTGTTTCTATCTTCTGAGTTACTATGAAAATTAAAACAAAAAACTATATAATAAAATACATAAACAAACATCAAAATGGTATAAAAAGCAAGAGGCATAAATAAGACAGAGGAAATAATCACAATAATAATTTGAATATATTCTCTGTGGCAGGCATTTTATTAAAAGTTTATATCTACTATCAAATTTAAATCTTCATATAACTTTGTAATATAGCTAGTAAATAGTACCAACATTCAAATCCGGACCCTGTCTGCTTCAACTATCTAATGACAATTATTTTGTATGTGACAACAAATAGAAATAAGCCAAACCCTCCTTGGAAAAGGCAAAGTATTTTAAATTGGTTAGTGATATGGTTTGGCTCTGTGTCCTCACCCAAATCTCATGTCGACTTGTACACCCATGATTCCCACATGTTATGGGAAGGACCCAGTGGATGATCATTTGAATCATGGGGGAGGTTTCCCTCATACTGTTCTTGTGATAGTGAATAAGTCTCAGCAGATCTGATGGGTTTATCAGGAGTTTCTGCTTTTGCATTTACCTCATTTTCTCTTGCTGCCACCATGTAAGAAGTGCCTTTCACCTACTGTCCTGGTTCTGAGGCCTCCCAAGCCATGTGGAATTGTAAGTCCAATTAAACCTCTTTTTCTTCCCAGTCTCAGGTATGTCTTTATTAGCAGCATGAAAATGGACTAATACAGTTAGATATAAACAAACATAGGAGCCACCTACGTGCTATTAAGACACACCTAAAACAGTCTGTCCATACAAAATAGTATATTTACAGAAACAATTTAGTATTAGAAAAATGGTTACTTCATGAGTATAACAAACTTGAATATTAAACCAGATTAAGATAAAAAAACAGAATATTTATAGACTAAATTAATTTTAATATATAAAAAACCCTAAACATGGATAAAATAAATTTCACATTATATTAGTATTTTTACATTATTGTGATTAAAAAAAACCTATATTAAACCAACAGTCTACATAATTAGTGGCAAAATCCTGCAGGCAGTAATTACTTTTAATAATCAGAAAATAGTCCAGGCACAGTGGCTCATGCCTGTAATCCCAGCACTTTGGAAGACCAAGGCAGGTGGATCAACAGGTCAAGAATTTGAAACCACCCTGGTCAACATGATGAAACCCCATCTCTACTAAAAATGCAAAATTAACCATGCATGGTGGTGGGCACCTGTAATACCAGCTACTTGGGAGGCTGAGGCAGGAGAATTGCCTGAATCCAGGAGACAGAGGTTGCAGTGAGCTGAGATCACACCACTGCACTCCAGCCTGGGTGAAAGAGCAAGACTCCATTGCCAAAAAAAAAAAAAGCAATTAAAACCAGGAAATATGTGAAATATTAATAGTTCTTTTTGGAGAATGAAGCTACATGTAAATTTTTGTCTACTATTTTGTATTTTCAAATTTATCTATAATTAATGTTTACAAGTTTCTTTAATAATGACAAAACATTTTCTTTTAAAAGGAAAGCAAATATAAATGTATACATGTATATACATATATATGTGTGTGTGTATACATGAGCACATTTTTACATATATGCATACAGGTATACATATATATAAATATCTATCTATGTATGTTAAAGAATATTTAAAAACTAAAATACTGTATCAGTCATCAATTCCTTGACTTCAGTTTTTATGAAGTTGCATATTTCATATTTTCCTGAATATCTTTATTAAACACTAAGAAAGTAACCATAATAATCTATAACTTTCCTTTTATAACCCATTTTGAATCTCATCTTCCATAAATATGTATCTTTTTGTTCCTGATTATCTTTCCAGTTCATGAACCCTCTAGAGGGCAACAGCATCAGTAAATTTACTGCAGGATATATTAAAAAGTCTTATACTTTTTTTTTTGTCCTAAAATTACCTTCAAGCTTCAAGAGAGTTCTCCTAGATACAGTAATCTTGAATTTGTTGAACAAATCACTTACTAATATCCTTCACTTACTAATATCCTTCGTGGTCAGAGATTTGATTGTGTCGCTTTCACCCATCATTTTTCTGTGTTGTCAATTTCTCATCCATTCTTACTATAATATTTCATTCCTTTGATCATTTCAGTTAACCTTTCAGGCCTTTCCAACTGCCTTATGACCTTACCAGAATGTATTGAGTAGACCTTTGAACGCTACTCCATTAGCAAAATATTACTCTGTTCAAACATTTAGTAAAATCTTGTAATTCTGCTTTTCTCCAGTTTTATCCTGGTGATCTCTGGCATTTGGTTGACCTTTTTAACTGTCACTCTCCATTGGGCTGTCTTCAAGGGATAGGTGACATAAATTTAGGTATCTTTACTTCTAGAAATAAGTGATAGCAGAGAGAGTACTACATTATATCAGCATGGTTTGGATTATATTTCCCTAGATGTATAACCTTACACTTTCCACAGCTGAAATTTATCTGCTATTATTTTGCCCATTCGCACAGCTTTACAAAATATTCTTGTCTCTCCAGCTAAAACAGCTTGAGTCATCTGCAAACTTAAAGATCTGTCTCAATGCAGTCATAATGGCCCGTTGTCCTCCTGGGGAGCACATTCTACCGATCAGTATAACTAGAATCACGGTGGAGCTACTTTTCTCTATTTTGGGCTTAGTCCAATTTCATGTTCTGTTACTAATCCTATGTACACAAGGGATATTTAAAGAATTTGCATGAAGGTGTTCGAGACAAAAGGATCAACTCTATAATATAGCTAGTAAACAGTACCAATATTATCTACACCTACTCTGACTTCTTACTCTGTTCTCTGCCTCGACTGTTCATCCTTATGATGAAGCCCCTCCCTTATACTCCAATTTTAATAACAGATCCATCATTTTATATATGTCTTACTAACCCTACTTTTTGTTGGTTGGTTTGGTTTCTGAATATGAATGTCTTGCCTTACTCTTGCTAATATTCCATTTCCTTTACTCACCACCAGATGGTCTTCGTTTTCTCAAAGCAGTGTTTAAGAATCACTTGAAAGACTTATTAAGGCACATATGGAATTAGGGTGAGGGAAGTCAGGATGAAGAGAAGTGGACAGATTTCAAATATATTTTGGAGATTTAACTGTTACAGATTTAATGTAAGGTATGAGAAAAAGAGGGCTTAAGGCTGATGACTAGGTTTAATATATTGCAAAACTGAGACCATATTTATTAAACCAAATCCTATTTACTTATTTTGACAGTTTTCACATGTATTTTTTATGTGAGTGATAAATATTCCTTCTTATCCAAAGCTAACTTAAATGTGAATACTTATTTTCTGGGTTATTTTTCTTAACTTACAATGTTGACATTTTTCTAGTTTTCTTAGTATTTGGCAAGGTATAAATAATGATACTATAATTCTTAAGTTTCCCTCAAGAACATCTGTAAAATTTTTAGCTCAAATTATTTTTCTTATATGATAATAGTGTGTATTTCTATAATGCTTCATATGTACCAGACCCTGGTTCAAACCTAAACGACTAGGCTGTACAGCTGACTGCCACTGTCAAACATCATTCATCTTTTCTTACTACTATTGCTCTACTCCCACTTCCACAACTTGGTTCATGACCCATATGCTATGATAAATTTTACTGTGTTGCTTAAGTTCTACAGTCTGCCTTTAGAGTTATAATACCTACGGTATGAATATCAGTTTTTTTCCTTCACCTTGAGTTTTTCAAAAACATTAGCAGATCTCAAGAGCCATCAACCTCGGACAAACATCAAACTTATGACACATGATCTGGATGAGACTTGCTATTCTGAGTTTTAGTCATCAAGGAGGATGCATGTCATAACAATGTATTAAAAACAATAACGATAACGATGCCACTTATAAAGTATTTGCTGTATCTGGGCACTGAGCTGGAGCTGCCCTGAACATGGACTATTTTCACTGGGTCTAATCTTGATAACAACTCTCCGGGTTAGGTGTCACTGGCTCACTGTACAAACTAAGTTTAGAGTCTGAATGACGCATCATGGCCACTCACCTAGTAACACCCTCAAGTGTCCACTGCGGTAGGTTGGAAGAGTAGAGTCACAAGGTGGCAGAAAGAAGAGGTATGGATAGAATTTAGGACGAAAGTCACATTGCTGGGTGTGGTAGCTCATGCCTGTAATCCTAGCACTTTGGGAGGTTGAGGTTGAGGATTGCTGAGTCCAGGGGTTCGAGACCAGCCTGGCAATGCTATGAAACCTCAACTCTATAAAAAATTTTTAAAAAATTAGCCAAGTGTGGTGGTGTGCACCTGTAGCCCCAGCTACTTGAGAGACTAAGGCAAAGATAGCAGTGAGTGGAGATAACACCACTGCACTCCAGCCTGGGTGACAGAGAGAGATCTTGTCTCACAAAATAAGTAAAATTTAAAAAGAAAATCACAATCATACAAATGCTCCTGATTTTAGGAGGTAACTGATAAGCATAAACTGTCCATTAAACCAAAAGTCTTACAGAGGAAAATGGGAACTAAATTGTTCCTCCATTTACATGGAAGCGGATGAGGAGGTAGTTGGCTGGTACAAAAATAATTGTGTTTTGTCATTGCTTTTAAGGGCAAAAACCACAATTACTTTTGCACTAACCTAATATAGTAAGGAGAAAAACTCATTCATTGGTATCTTCTTCTAAGAATATATTATTTTATTGTTTTAAAAATAAAATAAGAAAAATTTATCTTTGCATTCTACCTTTCTGCAGATATATATATATATATATATATATATATATATATATATATATATATAATGATCCAGTGTAGTCTTAATTCCCAAGGTATTTTTCAAGCTAAATCATTCTAAAGGAGAAATGCAATGTTATTTGCACATTCTCCACTTCTGTGTGGTTAACAATCCTTTAAGAAACAGGCACACACACGCACGTGCACACACACACAATCCCCCAGCTCATTTAAAATTTATTTTGATTTCATATACTATAAATCAGTAATAAAGTATTATTACTGAACATTAGACAGATTCAGCGACTATTTTTTTAATGTCAGTAAGAATATACCAAAGGATATTGAATTATATAATTTAATCACTTGGGCTAATTATTTCTTTGTTGGTCCTCTAAAGAAGTGGTGCATGCAAACTCACGAATATTACATTTATTTTTCTTAGCAGGAGGGAAGCACTGTGCTGTGATTAAAATGGCATCATGTTGCTTCTTACAGAATGTGTAATGGTCTGAATTGCAAGAACAAAAAATTGGCTATGCCCATTAACTGTGGTAAAAACTCCCTTATAATTAGTTAGGCAGTTTCCATAGAAATGTATACGGTAAGTTGCAGTTCTCTATAAGCAAAATTTGTGTCACTTGACCACTGAGATTAGGATATTCTTCACCTATAGCACTGCTTTAGTCTTCAAATACAGAAAAACAAACAGGTTTAACACTAGAGCCTCTGTTAATCGCAAACACACTTCTCAAACATTAGCCTGTTAGAAATGCTGAGAGGTCCTGTAGTATGGATTGGTTTAACTTGACAGTCAAACATTTTTCAAACTGTGCTAGCATAGAATGCTATTTGTTTTGTTTAGTCTTGTTTTGTGTTTTCATTTTTGTTAGGAATATCTAATAATAAAAACAATTTGGGTGAACAAAAATTTTTAGTCTCCATTTTTACTAGGTATCTTTTTCAATTGGATAGTTGCTGCATGTTTAACTTTGCTCATTTTATTCACACCAAACTTTCACCCAAAATGTGCTTCACAGGGAATAACATCAAGTATTTCTATTGCAATTTGGAACATTTTGTTATGCCTTAATTGTAGCACCATTAAAACTCCATGCATAGTAACAACTTTTCTGAACAACAAGAATATAGATGAAATGAGAAAGATAGCTTGGAGTCTGAGGATTCTGTACCAAGATTTTTTTTTTTTTAGTCATGAGAAAAATAAATCCTAGCCTATCTTAGACTGTCTGGGATGCTATAACATAATACAATAACTGGATGCCTTATAAAGAACAGAAAGTTATTTCTTATAGTTCTGGAGAATGGCAATCCAGGACCAGGTGCCAGCATGGTCCTTGGTTGGTGGGTTGCAGATAATCACCTCCTCACTGTGTCTTTGCATGGGAGATGGAGTGAGCAAGCTCTCTGAGGTCTCTTTTATAAGGGTCCTAATCATCTCCCAAAGGCCCTACACCTCCTAATACCATCATCTTTGGGGTGAGACTTCAGCATATGAATTTGGAGGAGCATAAACCATAGCAATTGTGACAGAACTTTTCTTTTACATCCAAATCTGAGGGAAAAAATATGCAATTCTCATATATTTCTTACGTGCTTAATCTATGTCAACCACTACACAAGATGATGGAAACATGAAAATGACTAACATACAAACCTTCCCTGAGAAACTATTTGGATTAAATGTGATGACAACTCACTGTGTAAATTTCTATAGAAATTGCCTTCTCAGTGTGTTAATAGTGGAATTAACAAGGAATAATGGAAGCAGAAAAGGGAGGGGGTTATTATCACGGGATAGTGTCAGTTTAAGAGGACAACAAAACATGACAAAACAGACTTTGTGAGCTAAAACTTTCATGCAGGTTCCAATGACTTCCCATTGTCCTTAGCAGTTAGTTACTCTGTGTGGTATTCCATCTAGGCTGCTCTAATGAAAGTGATACTTTACCCTCTGCACATATGGTGATAAAAACTTCTAATAGAAAGATAACTAAAAAGTGAGAAAAGGATCTCAGTAGACCTTTCTCCAAAAACAATATACAAATGGCCAATAAATAAACCAAGATGCTCAATATCATTAATCATCAGGGAAATGCAAGTCAAAACCACAATAAGATGCTCCGTTTCACACATTAGGATGACTCGAATCTAAGAGTTAGTTCATAATAAATGTTGGCAAATATACAGAGAAATAGAAACACTCATACACTGCTGGTGGAATGTAAAATGGTGTCACTGTTTTAAACACTGTCCGGTAGTTTCTCAAATTACTAAACATAGAGTTACTAAATAATCCAGCAATTCCACTCCTCTAGTGATTCCCTGCTCAAATATACTAGACTTAAAAAAGAGTCCATACCTTACTACCTAAAGTTATTGATATGATTGCACCAAGATATATTGAATAAATCAGAAAAAAACTATTTAAAAGTATATTAGAAATGGCATTCACTGCCCACTAGTCTTTGAAAATTGGCAAGCATAACTGATAGTAACTTTTGCTGACTTTGCTTAAAATATTTCTGTCTCATGTGGTTTGAGTCTTATCCCAGAGTCAAAGTCCTTCTGGGATGATGTCTACGTCTGTTACTTCAGGACAACTTTGGCATGAAATGCCCTCTTGGGCAGCTTTTCACCACTGTCAGCAGTTCTCCTCTTTCTGAGCCACAGATTGTCAATTCACCTTACTTAGATTGTTAGGGATAATTAAAATTATAGTCTTAGATTGCCTTTTTAATAGTCTCTATTAGTACATAGTCTTTGCCTTTCCCTTGGGGGCTTCCACGTCCTCATTTGTCCAGGAAGACAAAATTAGAATCATAATCATCCCAATAATAAATGCAAAGCAATGCTCACATTATTTTCTCCAGTGGAAGGGAGAAAGAGAGGACAGGGAGGGCCCAGCACACAGTGGACTCACAATAAATATTTGTATAATAAATAAACCTATGCTACCAGCAATTCAACTTGTATTTCCATTACCAGTTCTGTCAACTGAAATACCAGATCATTTAATTATTAACAGCCTGAACTTACATTGTCTCTTCTTCTAATACATATATTCAACAGAATCTTTTAAATATATTTTGGACATAATTTTGTATATTCTTACGACAACCATAGTTTCAGTTGAGGAAAGATAAGAAATCTACATAGTGATAAGGGAATAAGCAGCTAATAGGTGGGATTTGATGGTTTTCTTGATTTAATTCTGCCTTATATTACACACCTGTGTCCAACATTTAGGATCAAATCCCTACATACAAAAAACTCTCCTAACTCATTTCAATACAATTCATTTGGTAATTCCATTGTAAAGGATAATCAATACAAACTTACCTAAGGCACTTCTTTTATGACTATGATCATTAAATGTGTATGACTGAGGAGTCCCTGCTAATAAGGGCAATTATGGATATATGTAAAATTTAAGAACTGCTACTTAGACAGAGGCAATGACGTTATAAATTTAAGAGAACTCCATTCAAAATAAGAATTACATGTTGAAATAAAAAGGCAAATATTACCTTTACATATTTTATGATAACTACTTCCCATCTATGGCAAAGAGCCTAAACCTAAAACTCAAAACTCAATATGGTTGCTCTATCAGCAAGCAAAAGTGGGAAGAGATGGAACATCCGTGTCTGAGACAGATGTGCCATTAACTCCAAACAAATGGATAGGTACAATTTGGCCAATAATACATGCTCAAAAAATAGCATTTGGTATCACATATTATTTGGTAAAAAAAAAATTATAAAAACTAAAGCCTATGCAAAAAATAAAAGGAAAAAAAGCCGTATCAGTTTTGAAGTATCATGTTTTCTTCCATTTCCAAATGCGTCTGAGTTGATAGTGTGTGAAGATATACATGCTTGTGTGTAGTAAATTGAATTCACAGAGCATGTCTGAAAATTGATTTTAAAAAAGAAAACAATTTCATCATAGTTAATAAATTTACTATTAAAATTGATATAGATCATTTATAAATATGTGACGTAAACTACAAATCATATCTTACACTTAGTAATTACTAAATAAAAGAATGATAATGATAGTGAACAAAACTAAGATGAAAGGACATCACATTTATAAGGATCTAAACTACACAAGACCTATTATGTAAATGAGAAATTGTTTCGTATCCATTGCTATTATAAATGAGACTTTCTTTACACTCCTAGAAATCTACGATTACTCATGCTGCCAATATGTAAGCAATGTTGATAATACATCTTCATTGCTGCTCCCATTTTTACAATAGACCAGAGAATCTTTTTAACAGTTATTTTTAACAATTGTTCAATAATGGATACAGCATCTACTTTTTCTGTGGTTATGTTAGCCTTCTTGGGCTGCCATAACTAAATACCACAGACTGGGTGACTTAGACACAGAACTGTAATTTCTCATAGCTCTGGAGACTAGGAAGTACAAGATCAAGGTGCCAGCAAAGTTGGTTTCTAATGAGGCTCCTCTCCTTGGCTTCCAGATGTCACTTTCTCTCCGTGCTCTCACATGGCTTTTTCTCTGTGTGCAAGGGTGGAGAGAGTGCTCCAGCAACTCTTCTTCTTAAAAGGACATTATTCCTACTGGATAGGTGTCCCCTCATTATGACATTATTTACCTTTAATTGCCTATTTAAAGAAAGGCCTTTCTTCGAAAACAGTCACATTAGGGGTTAGGATTTTAACCTATAAATTTTGAAAGGACATAATTCTATCTATTGCAGGGTCAATGAAAAAATCATGAATCTCAATGGAAAGCTTGTAAAATATTTTGATAGAAACAGATAATTTATGTTTTATGCACATTCAATTGCACTTCTTAGGCTTAAAACTCAGATACGCTAGAGGACAAACTAAGGGTTTGAGTGACCAAGATGTAGAAGACATGGCTTCTGTTTCTAAGTTTCTCCCCACCTACCTGTGAAGAAAGCATCAATAGCAGAGTGCAGAAGCACAGAAGAAAGTGAAATACATAAAACACATCACAAATGGACATCATCCTTTTCCCACAGAGGGGTGTCTATGTTTCTAGAGATAACTGCAAAAGAAATTTCAATGTATCACTAGATATTGTTATATAGATCACTTGATATTATTATATTGATCCTGCCACAATTCATGAGAACTATGTAGGGACTAGTTGCTGTTATGTACATTTTATAGATAATGAAAATTGATAATGAAAAAGTACATAGAATATTTTAATATTTGTGACATTTGGGATTTGTTTGTTTAGCTAGCTTAATCTTTACAACTGGCTTTAGGCTTCTCATGAGGGCTGGAAGAGCATCTTATGTTACTTTATTTCCCAGAACACCCTAAGCTGTGCCTTGTTATTCTGGAATCTTTCTTCTTGAGTTTTCACACCCAAACAGTCACCAAATACTATGATAAATTACTATTGTTTTACAAATAAATAAATTATTTAATAGGTACAATGTACACTATCCAGGTGATGTTATACTAAAAGCCCAGACTTGACCATTATGGAAAATATCTAGGTAACAAAACTGCACTTGCACCTCCTAAAGCTCTACAAATATGAAAAAAGAAATGAAGGAATTGAAGATGAGAGGTTTACATAGCTGGCTAAGATTAAACAGCTCACAAGCCACAATCAAAAATCTTTCCATATGTTTCAATTGCCCTTAAATCTAACCACATTAGGAAAATACTCAAGACCTATATGGATTCTCCTGTCTGGCATCAGATTCCTTTGTACCCACAATCTTCAGTCACGTGACTTGCTTCCCCTTCCCCATCCTCTGCTTATTTCCAGATCTTTGCACACTTGCTACCTTCTGTCAGACTCTCCCCTCACCACTCCCTTCTCCATTCTCTCATCTTTGTTGCATTCTTTATTCATGGCCCATTGTCTCCCTCTTTCTCAACAGTTCTCTGGCATTGTTAGCAACTGCCTGCTTTTTGTATTTTTCCCTACCTATCCTTGAGGCCTGGATCTGTATCATACCTTCTTATGCCTAAAGACTACTTGGCAGAATGCTTAGTATACAAGAGGCACTCAACAGTTGGTTGCTAGTTTTCTACTCACACTGTGGTTCAGCTGCATATCTAAGACTAGAAACTATATTCATTAGCTCACTGTATGTCCAGCCATATGTTTTATAATTTTCAAAGCATTTTCAGCAGTAAGCTGTTAAAGTGGACTTTTCCAGCTCTCTGTTGTATGAAACAATAGTGTTTAACAGGGGTGTTTAACTTCCCCCATATATCTTTATCTGTTCTCTTCTTAAATCACTTTAAAGACAATTTTTCTAGACCTTTCTGAATAGTTTAGTCTATTATCAGTTTGCAGAATCAGAATCTCATTGAATGGTTGAGATAATCACATGCATTTGAAAGAGAATGGTAAATTTAAAGAGAAACATTTTCAGAAAGAGAGAATAAGTATGTGCATTATGTATATATGTATATACTTGTATGTATATGCATGCACATTTACAAAAATATACATGTGTATGTATGTGTGTATGTCTGTAGATAATATTCTGAGTCTATTGTCTTCAGGCTTAATGAACACATCTTTGTAAGGTGGACATTCTCAGGTCTATAGGGAGTCTCCTACTTAACACATTCCTAGAGAATGACCTATGGGTTATTTTTTAAGCAGAAGACTCAGGTAGTGACATTTGCCTCAAAGGACAGCTTCTTCTCAAGTGTGTTTTCATGTGAGGGGAAGTCTAAATCCAAGCACCGTGTGAAACGGTACATGATACTCATGGGGTGGAAGAAATGAAGAACTCTTAGAACTGGTTTAAAATTTTCAATTTGGTACAAAGGGCTGACCTAGTAGACTTATGTGTATCCTATAAAACTAGTTTGTGGCAATCCTAGCCAATGTTTCTCTGGAATTTTGATAAGGAAAATAATTAAGAAAATTTACATACAAGGGGTAAACTTTTTTTTTTGAGACAGAGTCTTGCTCTGTCACCAGGCTTCTGTCACCACGCTAGAATGTGGTGGCGCTATCCTCAGCTCACTGCAACCTCCGCATCCTGGGTTCAAGCGATTCTCCTGCATCAGCCTCCTGAGTAGCTGGCACTACAGGTGCATGCCAACACGCCCAGCTAATTTTTGTATTTTTAGTAGAGACGGGGTTTCACCATGTTGGCCAAAATGGTCTCAATTATTTTACCTCATGATCTGCCTGCCTTGGTCTCTCAAAGTGCTGGGATTACAGGTGTGAGGCACCACGACTGGCCAAGGAGTAAACTTTTAATAACAAATTGTTTATTTTGCTAAATAACTGCTTTAAAGGGAATTCCAGAACCACTTCTGGAAAGTTCAAAGATATTTTTATTTCCTCACTGACATTCGACCTAATGGCTCCTGCTGAAGAGCCATCCTCAGTAAAGTTTCCACTCATCTCCACCTGTGTAAGGACAGTACACAGGCTTGTCCAAAGCCTGGCACTTTATTGGTTAAATACCAAATCACTTTTTAAAGTATGCATTTCTGCACTGATTCAGACATGGGATCAATCCAGATCCAAAGCAGTGGCAAATCTATAGAACGTTTGTAGAGAGCTGTCTTGCTTCCTGTGTAGAGCTGTGTAAAATTTGGGGATGGGCAGATAGAGAAAAAGCTATGTTCACTATTATAGTCAGATTAAAATCCTCGAGGCAGAAAGCTGGACATAGTAAACCTAAGAATGGAAAAATACCACTTTTGAGTTCTTTTTTAAAAATTAGGTTTTAAAATAAATGCAAGTAGTCATGGCTGAAGACTGACAACAATATTCAGAGAGCCTCCTTCAGCATTTCCTTCTCTAGGATTCCTCCTGCCCCTGCTGCTTCAGGCCTTGTCTTCCATGAGAATGGAGACTATCAACTCCTCATATCTTCCCAGAGTCCATGTATGTACGTGTGTGTGTGTGTGTGTGTGTGTGTGTGTGTGTGTGTGTATTTATTTTTTTGAGACAGAGTCTCTCTCTGTCACCCAGGCTGGAGTGCAGTGGTACAATCTTGGCTTACCGTGCAAACTCTGCCTCTGGATTCAAGCAATTCTCCTGCCTCAGCCTCCTGACTAGCTGGGATTATAGGCATGCACCACCACACCTGGCTAATTTTTGCATTTTTGGTAGAGATGGGGTTTCACGAGGTCGAACTCCTGACCTCGTGATCCATCTCCCTCGGCCTCCCAAAGTGCTGGGATTACAGGTGTGAGCCACTGTGCCTGATGGATGTTTTAATTTTTTTAAAGAGCTTATTCAGAAGACACTAAGGCAATTGATTTTATGAATTTGTAACTATACGACCGCCCACTGAAGCGAGGCTTCAGATGTTTCTGTAGTCTTCCCAGAGCCTAGTTGAAAGCTTGTACCAAAAAGGTGTCCACCAATACTTTATTAATGGTTATTATAAGTCAGAAACACTATCATTAGTGGCCATTATAAAGAAAATATCTATAAAATTATTTATATTTATTGTAAACAAGGTTGTCATTAATCTTGTCTAATAAAGATCTCTCCAAAAAACTTAATGATTATGGAACTTTCCATTTTTATAAGAAGGCAATGTAAATGCTAAGTTTCAAATCATACTTAATGTATAGTCACTCTTTGAAATTACTGAGGAGGGCCAGAAAATTCCTTTTCATCTAGTATATAAAATGATATTCTACTTGAAAATCTGTTAGTTCATGAAGGTTCACATTCACATAGTTAAGTACAAGAAACGACTGCAAGTTGAAAGGCAAAACAAGAGTCTAATAAAATGCATGATTAAAGTTTGATAAGCAGAAGCCTGGATTTCTTATGGGATTTTATCTTATGAAGAATATAAATATGCTTAAATTCTTAAAAATTATGAAAAGTAAGTTTGAATGACATTGATAATGAAGTTCTTTCCTTCTCGTTATCCATTTTAAGAGGGCGATTAATTCAATTTTTCATGTAAACTCAGTCCCACAAGATAATCCTAGCTTTATATCAGAGTAGTCAAACATTATTTCCAACTTTATACAAATATTCATTTTTGGAACCTCTCAGAATAATTAAAATAGCATATCAACCACATCCTGAAGTAAATTATATCTTCTACAGTAATTATAAATGATGTAAAGTACATGAGAGACCTTTAAAAGATACCGAATTGTCAAAAGAATTCTTTAAAAACAGACAAAAAGGACCAAGACCACCAAAACTCAAAATATAAACATATCACTATTTTTCAGAAAATTAATACTTCTACACATTCAACATGTAATCTATATCCAGATTTTTAGAGATAGCATGGTTCATAAAATAAAAATGTGAGTCTAATGACAACAAAGCCAGCAATCATGAAGAAAAAGATTAGGTGCCATATGCAAATTGTAAAAGTGCAAAGAATACACAAAATAGTCAATATTTTTTCTCATATAAAGAGTTTCTGTAATCAACACAGTAAGAATAAATGTTTCAATAAATGTACAAAGGTCAAAGAAGATTGATAGCAAATTCACAAAATGTAAAATGCAAATGTCCAAGACAACTATAAAGTTAAATCTTAATTTAATAGGAATGTAAATACTAGGAGACTCCATTTTATAAAATGTTTAGATAGATATAACTGTGGGGAAAAATGCACTCTGAAGAGAGGCAAATTTTTGCTCTGCCTATGAGGGTCTATTTCTGGGATACTTTTCCTTCAGATACGAGCAAATAAATGACAAAGATATTTAGAGATAATCAACTTAGTGTGTTGTTTTTGTTTTTGTAGATACAGAATCTCACTATGTTACCCAGGAGGGACTCGAGCCCCTTGCCTCAAGAGATCCTTTCCTTCAGACTCCTGAGTAGCTGAGACTACAGTGCAAGCTACCACATCTCGCTTAATTAAAACTAAGACCCGTGATAATGTTCCACAATATAAAACTGGAGGCTGGGTGTGATGGCTCATGCCTGTCCTCTCAGCACTTTGGGAGGCCAAGTTGGGAGCATCAGTTCAGCCCAGGAGTTTGAGATCAACCTGGCTGATATAACCCGACCCAGAAGAAAGCCAGGAATCTGGGAAGAAGGGAGAAAAGGAGGAAAGGAGGGAGGGAGGGAGGCAAGGAGGGAAGGAGGGAAGGAAGGAAGGAAGGAAGGAAGGAGGGAAGGAGGGAGGGAGGTAAGGAAGGAGGGAAGGAAGGAAGGAGGGAAGGACGGAGGGACAAGAAAGACAGAAGGAAAGAAGAAATAGCCAGATAGCCAGGTGTAGTCCCAGATACTCAGGAGGCTGAGGATGGAGGATCATTTGAACCCATGAGTTCAGGGCCACAACAGAACAAGACCCTGTCTCAAAAAGAAAAAAATATTAAAACTGGAGAACATACACATGTGGCACAGCCACACACAAAGAAAGAAGCCGTGATTTATCCTAAAGCCAAATGAAGTTACAATGTAGCATATATTTCATTTATATGGAGAAAACAAATGTGAGTGTGTGTGTGTGTGTGTGTGTGTGTGTGTTTGAAAAGTCCAGGTCTTTGGGTTATGTGTATGTGAGCATAATTGCCTCAATATTTTATGGCTTCTAACATTTTTATTTATCTCATTTTTTAACCATAAATATATCAAATTTTATACCTCCACATTTACTTTTCTGATTATACAATTTGTATGCCACTTGGAATAAGCAAAAAACTACAGCAAAAAATAAGCAATATCCAATAATGAGCACACTTTTCACATGCCTCTGTGTGTACAGATTCTTAAGTATGGCAATTCTTTTAAACTCATTCTTTTTTTTTTTAGAAAAAGAGAGAAAAGGAGAAAGAAAGAAAGCAAAAGAAAGAAAAAAAAGAATGAAAGAGAGAAGAAAGAGGAAGAGAGAATGGGATTCTTGTTTTATTGCCCAGGCTAGAATACAGTCTAAAAATGGGTATTAAAAACCTCTTTTATGCCAATAATTGTGCTTAAAATGGAGACAGGAAGGAATAGGGGAT